>CM049387.1:7158179-7184179 GCA_026937815.1 Etheostoma perlongum
ACGTGCGTTTCGGCCTCTTCTGGTGTTTTTGTGATGTTTTAACCTTGTTTCTGTCATTTCAACAGGATTACATTAGTTTCTTAACAGAAGCTGTTAAACACACATCTCCATGCTGGAAACGTGCGTTTCGACCGCTTCTGGTGTTTTTGTGATGTTTTAACCTTGTTTCTGTCATTCCAACAGGTTTACATTAGTTTCTTAACAGAAGCTGTTAAACACACATCTCCATGCTGGAAACGTGCGTTTCGGCTTCTTCTATTTAGCTTTTTGTAACATTTCAAGCTTGTTACTCAACAGTTTTACACACTAGTTTCTTAACAGTACCTGCTAGACACACAACACCATGCAGGAAACGTGCGTTTCGGCCTCTTCTGGGCTTTTTGTTACTGTCATTTAAACAGTTTTAAACACACATCTCCATGCTGGAAACGCGTCATTTCCTCTTCTGATGTTTTAACCTTGTTTCTGTCATTTCAACAGGTTTACATTAGTTTCTTAACAGAAGCTGTTAAACACACATCTCCATGCTGGAAACGAGCGTTTCGGCCTCTTCTGGTGTTTTTGTGATGTTTTAACCTTGTTTCTGTCATTTCAACAGGTTTATATTAATTTCTTAACAGAAGCTGTTAAACACACATCTCCATGCTGAAAACGTGCGTTTCGGCCTCTTCTGATGTTTTTGTGATGTTTTAACCTTGTTTCTGTCATTCCAACAGGTTTACATTAGTTTTTTAACAGAAGCTGTTAAACACACATCTCCATGCTGGAAACGTGCGTTTCGGCCTCTTCTGGTGTTTTTCTGATGTTTTAACCTTGTTTCTGTCATTTCAACAGGTTTACATTAGTTTCTTAACAGAAGCTGTTAAACACACATCTCCATGCTGGAAACGTGCGTTTCGGCCTCTTCTGATGTTTTTGTGATGTTTTAACCTTGTTTCAGTCATTTCAACAGGATTATATTAGTTTCTTAACAGAAGCTGTTAAACACACTTCTCCATGCTGGAAACGTGCGTTTCGACCGCTTCTGGTGTTTTTGTGATGTTTTAACCTTGTTTCTGTCATTCCAACAGGTTTACATTAGTTTCTTAACAGAAGCTGTTAAACAGACATCTCCATGCTGGAAACGTGCGTTTCGGCCTCTTCTATTTAGCTTTTTGTAACATTTCAAGCTTGTTACTCAACAGTTTTACACACTAGTTTCTTAACAGTACCTGCTAGACACACAGCACCATGCAGGAAACGTGCGTTTCGGCCTCTTCTGGGCTTTTTGTTACTGTCATTTAAACAGTTTTAAACACACATCTCCATGCTGGAAACGTGCGTTTCGGCCTCTTCTGATGTTTTAACCTTGTTTCTGTCATTTCAACAGGTTTACATTAGTTTCTTAACAGAACCTGTTAAACACACATCTCCATGCTGGAAACGTGCGTTTCTGCCTCTTCTGATCTTTTTTGTGATGTTTTAACCTTGTTTCTGTCATTTCAACAGGTTTACATTAGTTTCTTAACAGAAGCTGTTAAACACACATCTCCATGCTGGAAACGTGCGTTTCGGCCTCTTCTGGTGTTTTTGTGATGTTTTAACCTTGTTTCTCATTTCAACAGGATTACATTAGTTTCTTAACAGAAGCTGTTAAACACACATCTCCATGCTGGAAACGTGCGTTTCGGCCTCTTCTGGTGTTTTTGTGATGTTTTAACCTTGTTTCTGTCATTCCAACAGGTTTACATTAGTTTCTTAACAGAAGCTGTTAAACACACATCTCCATGCTGGAAACGTGCGTTTTGGCTTCTTCTATTTAGCTTTTTAACATTTCAAGCTTGTTTCTCAACAGTTTTACACATTAGTTTCTTAACAGTACCTGCTAAACACACAACACCATGCAGGAAACGTGCGTTTCGGCCTCTTCTGGGCTTTTGTTACTGTCATTTAAACAGTTTTAAACACACATCTCCATGCTGGAAACGTGCGTTTCGGCCTCTTCTGATGTTTTAACCTTGTTTCTGTCATTTCAACAGGTTTACATTAGTTTCTTAACAGAAGCTGTTAAACACACATCTCCATGCTGGAAACGTGCGTTTCGGCCTCTTCTGGTGTTTTTGTGATGTTTTAACCTTGTTTCTGTCATTTCAACAGGTTTATATTAATTTCTTAACAGAAGCTGTTAAACACACATCTCCATGCTGGAAACGTGCGTTTCGGCCTCTTCTGATGTTTTTGTGATGTTTTAACCTTGTTTCTGTCATTTCAACAGGTTTACATTAGTTTTTTAACAGAAGCTGTTAAACACACATCTCCATGCTGGAAACGTGCGTTTCGGCCTCTTCTGGTGTTTTTGTGATGTTTTAACCTTGTTTCTGTCATTTCAACAGGATTACATTAGTTTCTTAACAGAAGCTGTTAAACACACATCTCCATGCTGGAAACGCGTGCGTTTTGGCCTCTTCTGATGTTTTTGTGATGTTTTAACCTTGTTTCTGTCATTTCAACAGGATTACATTAGTTTCTTAACAGAAGCTGTTAAACACACATCTCCATGCTGGAAACGTGCGTTTCGGCCTCTTCTGATGTTTTTGTGATGTTTTAACCTTGTTTCTGTCATTTCAACAGGTTTACATTAGTTTCTTAACAGAAGCTGTTAAACACACATCTCCATGCTGGAAACGTGCGTTTCGGCCTCTTCTGATGTTTTTGTGATGTTTTAACCTTGTTTCTGTCATTTCAACAGGATTACATTAGTTTCTTAACAGAAGCTGTTAAACACACATCTCCATGCTGGAAACGTGCGTTTCGGCCTCTTCTGGTGTTTTTGTGATGTTTTAACCTTGTTTCTGTCATTTCAACAGGATTACATTAGTTTCTTAACAGAAGCTGTTAAACACACATCTCCATGCTGGAAACGTGCGTTTCTGCCTCTTCTGGTGTTTTTGTGATGTTTTAACCTTGTTTCTGTCATTTCAACAGGATTACATTAGTTTCTTAACAGAAGCTGTTAAACACACATCTCCATGCTGGAAACGTGCGTTTCGGCCTCTTCTGATGTTTTTGTGATGTTTTAACCTTGTTTCTGTCATTTCAACAGGATTACATTAGTTTCTTAACAGAAGCTGTTAAACACACATCTCCATGCTGGAAACGTGCGTTTCGGCCTCTTCTGATGTTTTTGTGATGTTTTAACCTTGTTTCTGTCATTTCAACAGGATTACATTAGTTTCTTAACAGAAGCTGTTAAACACACATCTCCATGCTGGAAACGTGCGTTTCGGCCTCTTCTGATGTTTTTGTGATGTTTTTACCTTGTTTCTGTCATTTAAACAGGATTACATTAGTTTCTTAACATCAAGCTGTTAAACACATCTCCCATGCTGGAAACGTGCGTTTCGGCCTCTTCTGGTGTTTTTGTGATGTTTTAACCTTGTTTCTGTCATTTCAACAGGATTACATTAGTTTCTTAACAGAAGCTGTTAAACACACATCTCCATGCTGGAAACGTGCGTTTCGGCCTCTTCTGATGTTTTTGTGATGTTTTAACCTTGTTTCTGTCATTTCAACAGGATTACATTAGTTTCTTAACAGAAGCTGTTAAACACATCTCCATGCTGGAAAGCGTGCGTTTCGGCCTCTTCTGATGTTTTTGTGATGTTTTAACCTTGTTTCTGTCATTTCAACAGGATTACATTAGTTTCTTAACAGAAGCTGTTAAACACACATCTCCATGCTGGAAACGTGCGTTTCTGCCTCTTCTGGTGTTTTTGTGATGTTTTAACCTTGTTTCTGTCATTTCAACAGGATTACATTAGTTTCTTAACAGAAGCTTTAAACACACATCTCCATGCTGGAAACGTGCGTTTCAGCCTCTTCTGATGTTTTTGTGATGTTTTAACCTTGTTTCTGTCATTTCAACAGGATTACATTAGTTTCTTAACAGAAGCTGTTAAACACACATCTCCATGCTGGAAACGTGCGTTTCTGCCTCTTCTGATGTTTTTGTGATGTTTTAACCTTGTTTCTGTCATTTCAACAGGATTACATTAGTTTCTTAACAGAAGCTGTTAAACACACATCTCCATGCTGGAAACGTGCGTTTCGGCCTCTTCTGGTGTTTTTGTGATGTTTTAACCTTGTTTCTGTCATTTCAACAGGATTACATTAGTTTCTTAACAGAAGCTGTTAAACACACATCTCCATGCTGGAAACGTGCGTTTCGGCCTCTTCTGATGTTTTTGTGATGTTTTAACCTTGTTTCTGTCATTTCAACAGGATTACATTAGTTTCTTAACAGAAGCTGTTAAACACACATCTCCATGCTGCTGGAAACGTGCGTTTCGGCCTCTTCTGATGTTTTTGTGATGTTTTAACCTTGTTTCTGTCATTTCAACAGGATTACATTAGTTTCTTAACAGAAGCTGTTAAACACACATCTCCATGCTGGAAACGTGCGTTTTGGCCTCTTCTGATGTTTTTTGTGATGTTTTAACCTTGTTTCTGTCATTTCAACAGGATTACATTAGTTTCTTAACAGAAGCTGTTAAACACACATCTCCATGCTGGAAACGTGCGTTTCGGCCTCTTCTGATGTTTTTGTGATGTTTTAACCTTGTTTCTGTCATTTCAACAGGATTACATTAGTTTCTTAACAGAAGCTGTTAAACACACATCTCCATGCTGGAAACGTGCGTTTCGGCCTCTTCTGTGTTTTTGTGATGTTTTAACCTTGTTTCTGTCATTTCAACAGATTTACATTAGTTTCTTAACAGAAGCTGTTAAACACACATCTCCATGCTGGAAACGTGCGTTTCGGCCTCTTCTGATGTTTTTTGTGATGATGTTTAACCTTGTTTCTGTCATTTCAACAGGATTACATTAGTTTCTTAACAGAAGCTGTTAAACACACATCTCCATGCTGGAAACGTGCGTTTCGGCCTCTTCTGGTGTTTTTGTGATGTTTTAACCTTGTTTCTGTCATTTCAACAGGATTACATTAGTTTCTTAACAGAAGCTGTTAAACACACATCTCCATGCTGGAAACGTGCGTTTTCGGCCTCTTCTGATGTTTTTTGTGATGTTTTAACCTTGTTTCTGTCATTTCAACAGGATTACATTAGTTTCTTAACAGAAGCTGTTAAACACACATCTCCATGCTGGAAACGTGCGTTTCGGCCTCTTCTGATGTTTTTGTGATGTTTTAACCTTGTTTCTGTCATTTCAACAGGATTACATTAGTTTCTTAACAGAAGCTGTTAAACACACATCTCCATGCTGGAAACGTGCGTTTCGGCCTCTTCTGATGTTTTTGTGATGTTTTAACCTTGTTTCTGTCATTTCAACAGGATTACATTAGTTTCTTAACAGAAGCTGTTAAACACACATCTCCATGCTGGAAACGTGCGTTTCGGCCTCTTCTGATGTTTTTGTGATGTTTTAACCTTGTTTCTGTCATTTCAACAGGATTACATTAGTTTCTTAACAGAAGCTGTTAAACACACATCTCCATGCTGGAAACGTGCGTTTCGGCCTCTTCTGATGTTTTTGTGATGTTTTAACCTTGTTTCTGTCATTTCAACAGGATTACATTAGTTTCTTAACAGAAGCTGTTAAACACACATCTCCATGCTGGAAACGTGCGTTTCGGCCTCTTCTGATGTTTTTGTGATGTTTTAACCTTGTTTCTGTCATTTCAACAGGATTACATTAGTTTCTTAACAGAAGCTGTTAAACACACATCTCCATGCTGGAAGCGTGCGTTTCGGCCTCTTCTGATGTTTTTGTGATGTTTTAACCTTGTTTCTGTCATTTCAACAGGATTACATTAGTTTCTTAACAGAAGCTGTTAAAACACATCTCCATGCTGGAAACGTGCGTTTCGGCCTCTTCTGATGTTTTTGTGATGTTTTAACCTTGTTTCTGTCATTTCAACAGGATTACATTAGTTTCTTAACAGAAGCTGTTAAACACACATCTCCATGCTGGAAACGTGCGTTTCGGCCTCTTCTGATGTTTTTGTGATGTTTTAACCTTGTTTCTGTCATTTCAACAGGATTACATTAGTTTCTTAACAGAAGCTGTTAAACACACATCTCCATGCTGGAAACGTGCGTTTCGGCCTCTTCTGATGTTTTTTGTGATGTTTTTACCTTGTTTCTGTCATTTCAACAGGATTACATTAGTTTCTTAACAGAAGCTGTTAAACACACATCTCCATGCTGGAAACGTGCGTTTCGGCCTCTTCTGGTGTTTTTGTGATGTTTTAACCTTGTTTCTGTCATTTCAACAGGATTACATTAGTTTCTTAACAGAAGCTGTTAAACACACATCTCCATGCTGGAAACGTGCGTTTTGGCCTCTTCTGGTGTTTTTGTGATGTTTTTGTTTCTGTCAACCTTGTTTCTGTCATTTCAACAGGATTACATTAGTTTCTTAACAGAAGCTGTTAAACACACATCTCCATGCTGGAAACGTGCGTTTCGGCCTCTTCTGGTGTTTTTGTGATGTTTTAACCTTGTTTCTGTCATTTCAACAGGATTACATTAGTTTCTTAACAGAAGCTGTTAAACACACATCTCCATGCTGGAAACGTGCGTTTCTGCCTCTTCTGATGTTTTTGTGATGTTTTAACCTTGTTTCTGTCATTTCAACAGGATTACATTAGTTTCTTAACAGAAGCTGTTAAACACACATCTCCATGCTGGAAACGTGCGTTTCGGCCTCTTCTGATGTTTTTGTGATGTTTTAACCTTGTTTCTGTCATTTCAACAGGATTACATTAGTTTCTTAACAGAAGCTGTTAAACACACATCTCCATGCTGGAAGCGTTTTCGGCCTCTTCTGATGTTTTTGTGATGTTTTAACAGTTTCTGTCATTTCAACAGGATTACATTAGTTTCTTAACATCAGCTGTTAAACACACATCTCCATGCTGGAAACGTGCGTTTCGGCCTCTTCTGATGTTTTTGTGATGTTTTAACCTTGTTTCTGTCATTTCAACAGGATTACATTAGTTTCTTAACAGAAGCTGTTAAACACACATCTCCATGCTGGAAACGTGCGTTTCGCCTCTTCTGGTGTTTTTGTGATGTTTTAACCTTGTTTCTGTCATTTCAACAGGATTACATTAGTTTCTTAACAGAAGCTGTTAAACACACATCTCCATGCTGGAAACGTGCGTTTCGGCCTCTTCTGATGTTTTTGTGATGTTTTAACCTTGTTTCTGTCATTTCAACAGGATTACATTAGTTTCTTAACAGAAGCTGTTAAACACACATCTCCATGCTGGAAACGTGCGTTTTGGCCTCTTCTGATGTTTTGTGATGTTTTAACCTTGTTTCTGTCATTTCAACAGGATTACATTAGTTTCTTAACAGAAGCTGTTAAACACACATCTCCATGCTGGAAACGTGCGTTTCGGCCTCTTCTGATGTTTTTGTGATGTTTTAACCTTGTTTCTGTCATTTCAACAGGATTACATTAGTTTCTTAACAGAAGCTGTTAAACACACATCTCCATGCTGGAAACGTGCGTTTCGGCCTCTTCTGATGTTTTTGTGATGTTTTAACCTTGTTTCTGTCATTTCAACAGGATTACATTAGTTTCTTAACATCAGCTGTTAAACACACATCTCCATGCTGGAAACGTGCGTTTTGGCCTCTTCTGGTGTTTTTGTGATGTTTTAACCTTGTTTCTGTCATTTCAACAGGATTACATTAGTTTCTTAACAGAAGCTGTTAAACACACATCTCCATGCTGGAAACGTGCGTTTCGGCCTCTTCTGATGTTTTTGTGATGTTTTAACCTTGTTTCTGTCATTTCAACAGGATTACATTAGTTTCTTAACAGAAGCTGTTAAACACACATCTCCATGCTGGAAAACGTGCGTTTCGGCCTCTTCTGATGTTTTTGTGATGTTTTAACCTTGTTTCTGTCATTTCAACAGGATTACATTAGTTTCTTAACAGAAGCTGTTAAACACACATCTCCATGCTGGAAACGTGCGTTTCGGCCTCTTCTGATGTTTTTGTGATGTTTTAACCTTGTTTCTGTCATTTCAACAGGATTACATTAGTTTCTTAACAGAAGCTGTTAAACACACATCTCCATGCTGGAAACGTGCGTTTCTGCCTCTTCTGATGTTTTTGTGATGTTTTAACCTTGTTTCTGTCATTTCAACAGGATTACATTAGTTTCTTAACAGAAGCTGTTAAACACACATCTCCATGCTGGAAACGTGCGTTTCGGCCTCTTCTGATGTTTTTGTGATGTTTTAACCTTGTTTCTGTCATTTCAACAGGATTACATTAGTTTCTTAACAGAAGCTGTTAAACACACATCTCCATGCTGGAAACGTGCGTTTCGGCCTCTTCTGATGTTTTTGTGATGTTTTAACCTTGTTTCTGTCATTTCAACAGGATTACATTAGTTTCTTAACAGAAGCTGTTAAACACACATCTCCATGCTGGAAGCGTGCGTTTCGGCCTCTTCTGATGTTTTTGTGATGTTTTAACCTTGTTTCTGTCATTTCAACAGGATTACATTAGTTTCTTAACAGAAGCTGTTAAACACACATCTCCATGCTGGAAGCGTGCGTTTCGGCCTCTTCTGATGTTTTTGTGATGTTTTAACCTTGTTTCTGTCATTTCAACAGGATTACATTAGTTTCTTAACAGAAGCTGTTAAACACACATCTCCATGCTGGAAACGTGCGTTTCGGCCTCTTCTGATGTTTTTGTGATGTTTTAACCTTGTTTCTGTCATTTCAACAGGATTACATTAGTTTCTTAACAGAAGCTGTTAAACACACATCTCCATGCTGGAAACGTGCGTTTCGGCCTCTTCTGATGTTTTTTGTGATGTTTTAACCTTGTTTCTGTCATTTCAACAGGATTACATTAGTTTCTTAACAGAAGCTGTTAAACACACATCTCCATGCTGGAAACGTGCGTTTCGGCCTCTTCTGATGTTTTTTGTGATGTTTTTAACCTTGTTTCTGTCATTTCAACAGGATTACATTAGTTTCTTAACAGAAGCTGTTAAACACACATCTCCATGCTGGAAACGTGCGTTTCGGCCTCTTCTGATGTTTTTGTGATGTTTTAACCTTGTTTCTGTCATTTCAACAGGATTACATTAGTTTCTTAACAGAAGCTGTTAAACACACATCTCCATGCTGGAAACGTGCGTTTCGGCCTCTTCTGATGTTTTTGTGATGTTTTTAACCTTGTTTCTGTCATTTCAACAGGATTACATTAGTTTCTTAACAGAAGCTGTTAAACACACATCTCCATGCTGGAAACGTGCGTTTCGGCCTCTTCTGATGTTTTTGTGATGTTTTAACCTTGTTTCTGTCATTTCAACAGGATTACATTAGTTTCTTAACAGAAGCTGTTAAACACACATCTCCATGCTGGAAAACGTGCGTTTCGGCCTCTTCTGATGTTTTTGTGATGTTTTAACCTTGTTTCTGTCATTTCAACAGGATTACATTAGTTTCTTAACAGAAGCTGTTAAACACACATCTCCATGCTGGAAACGTGCGTTTCGCCTCTTCTGATGTTTTTGTGATGTTTTAACCTTGTTTCTGTCATTTCAACAGGATTACATTAGTTTCTTAACAGAAGCTGTTAAACACACATCTCCATGCTGGAAGCGTGCGTTTCGGCCTCTTCTGATGTTTTTGTGATGTTTTAACCTTGTTTCTGTCATTTCAACAGGATTACATTAGTTTCTTAACAGAAGCTGTTAAACACACATCTCCATGCTGGAAACGTGCGTTTCGGCCTCTTCTGATGTTTTTGTGATGTTTTAACCTTGTTTCTGTCATTTCAACAGGATTACATTAGTTTCTTAACAGAAGCTGTTAAACACACATCTCCATGCTGGAAACGTGCGTTTCGGCCTCTTCTGATGTTTTTTGTGATGTTTTAACCTTGTTTCTGTCATTTCAACAGGATTACATTAGTTTCTTAACAGAAGCTGTTAAACACACATCTCCATGCTGGAAACGTGCGTTTCGGCCTCTTCTGATGTTTTTGTGATGTTTTAACCTTGTTTCTGTCATTTCAACAGGATTACATTAGTTTCTTAACAGAAGCTGTTAAACACACATCTCCATGCTGGAAACGTGCGTTTTGGCCTCTTCTGATGTTTTTGTGATGTTTTAACCTTGTTTCTGTCATTTCAACAGGATTACATTAGTTTCTTAACAGAAGCTGTTAAACACACATCTCCATGCTGGAAACGTGCGTTTCGGCCTCTTCTGATGTTTTTGTGATGTTTTAACCTTGTTTCTGTCATTTCAACAGGATTACATTAGTTTCTTAACAGAAGCTGTTAAACACACATCTCCATGCTGGAAAACGTGCGTTTCGGCCTCTTCTGATGTTTTTGTGATGTTTTAACCTTGTTTCTGTCATTTCAACAGGATTACATTAGTTTCTTAACAGAAGCTGTTAAACACACATCTCCATGCTGGAAACGTGCGTTTCGGCCTCTTCTGATGTTTTTGTGATGTTTTAACCTTGTTTCTGTCATTTCAACAGGATTACATTAGTTTCTTAACAGAAGCTGTTAAACACACATCTCCATGCTGGAAACGTGCGTTTCGGCCTCTTCTGATGTTTTTGTGATGTTTTAACCTTGTTTCTGTCATTTCAACAGGATTACATTAGTTTCTTAACAGAAGCTGTTAAACACACATCTCCATGCTGGAAACGTGCGTTTTGGCCTCTTCTGGTGTTTTTGTGATGTTTTAACCTTGTTTCTGTCATTTCAACAGGATTACATTAGTTTCTTAACAGAAGCTGTTAAACACACATCTCCATGCTGGAAACGTGCGTTTCGGCCTCTTCTGATGTTTTTGTGATGTTTTAACCTTGTTTCTGTCATTTCAACAGGATTACATTAGTTTCTTAACAGAAGCTGTTAAACACACATCTCCATGCTGGAAACGTGCGTTTCGGCCTCTTCTGATGTTTTTGTGATGTTTTAACCTTGTTTCTGTCATTTCAACAGGATTACATTAGTTTCTTAACAGAAGCTGTTAAACACACATCTCCATGCTGGAAACGTGCGTTTCGGCCTCTTCTGATGTTTTTGTGATGTTTTAACCTTGTTTCTGTCATTTCAACAGGATTACATTAGTTTCTTAACAGAAGCTGTTAAACACACATCTCCATGCTGGAAACGTGCGTTTCTGCCTCTTCTGGTGTTTTTGTGATGTTTTAACCTTGTTTCTGTCATTTCAACAGGATTACATTAGTTTCTTAACAGAAGCTGTTAAACACACATCTCCATGCTGGAAACGTGCGTTTCGGCCTCTTCTGATGTTTTTGTGATGTTTTAACCTTGTTTCTGTCATTTCAACAGGATTACATTAGTTTCTTAACAGAAGCTGTTAAACACACATCTCCATGCTGGAAACGTGCGTTTCGGCCTCTTCTGATGTTTTTGTGATGTTTTAACCTTTTTCAACCTTGTTTCTGTCATTTCAACAGGATTACATTAGTTTCTTAACATTTCAACAGGAACTGTTTCTTAAACACACATCTCCATGCTGGAAACGTGCGTTTCGGCCTCTTCTGAAATTACATTAGTTTCTTAACAGAAGCTGTTAAACACACATCTCCATGCTGGAAACGTGCGTTTCGGCCTCTTCTGATGTTTTTGTGATGTTTTAACCTTGTTTCTGTCATTTCAACAGGATTACATTAGTTTCTTAACAGAAGCTGTTAAACACACATCTCCATGCTGGAAACGTGCGTTTCGGCCTCTTCTGATGTTTTGTGATGTTTTAACCTTGTTTCTGTCATTTCAACAGGATTACATTAGTTTCTTAACAGAAGCTGTTAAACACACATCTCCATGCTGGAAACGTGCGTTTCGGCCTCTTCTGATGTTTTTGTGATGTTTTAACCTTGTTTCTGTCATTTCAACAGGATTACATTAGTTTCTTAACAGAAGCTGTTAAACACACATCTCCATGCTGGAAACGTGCGTTTCGGCCTCTTCTGATGTTTTTGTGATGTTTTAACCTTGTTTCTGTCATTTCAACAGGATTACATTAGTTTCTTAACAGAAGCTGTTAAACACACATCTCCATGCTGGAAACGTGCGTTTCGGCCTCTTCTGATGTTTTTGTGATGTTTTAACCTTGTTTCTGTCATTTCAACAGGATTACATTAGTTTCTTAACAGAAGCTGTTAAACACACATCTCCATGCTGGAAACGTGCGTTTCGGCCTCTTCTGATGTTTTTGTGATGTTTTAACCTTGTTTCTGTCATTTCAACAGGATTACCTCTTCTGATGTTTTTGTGATGTTTTAACCTTGTTTCTGTCATTTCAACAGGATTACATTAGTTTCTTAACAGAAGCTGTTAAACACACATCTCCATGCTGGAAACGTGCGTTTCGGCCTCTTCTGATGTTTTTGTGATGTTTTAACCTTGTTTCTGTCATTTCAACAGGATTACATTAGTTTCTTAACAGAAGCTGTTAAACACACATCTCCATGCTGGAAACGTGCGTTTCGGCCTCTTCTGATGTTTTTGTGATGTTTTAACCTTGTTTCTGTCATTTCAACAGGATTACATTAGTTTCTTAACAGAAGCTGTTAAACACACATCTCCATGCTGGAAACGTGCGTTTCGGCCTCTTCTGATGTTTTTGTGATGTTTTAACCTTGTTTCTGTCATTTCAACAGGATTACATTAGTTTCTTAACAGAAGCTGTTAAACACACATCTCCATGCTGGAAACGTGCGTTTCGGCCTCTTCTGATGTTTTTGTGATGTTTTAACCTTGTTTCTGTCATTTCAACAGGATTACATTAGTTTCTTAACAGAAGCTGTTAAACACACATCTCCATGCTGGAAACGTGCGTTTCGGCCTCTTCTGATGTTTTTGTGATGTTTTAACCTTGTTTCTGTCATTTCAACAGGATTACATTAGTTTCTTAACAGAAGCTGTTAAACACACATCTCCATGCTGGAAACGTGCGTTTCGGCCTCTCCATGCTGGAAACGTGCGTTTCGGCCTCTTCTGATGTTTTTGTGATGTTTTAACCTTGTTTCTGTCATTTCAACAGGATTACATTAGTTTCTTAACAGAAGCTGTTAAACACACATCTCCATGCTGGAAACGCGTGCGTTTTGGCCTCTTCTGATGTTTTTGTGATGTTTTAACCTTGTTTCTGTCATTTCAACAGGATTACATTAGTTTCTTAACAGAAGCTGTTAAACACACATCTCCATGCTGGAAACGTGCGTTTCGGCCTCTTCTGATGTTTTTGTGATGTTTTAACCTTGTTTCATTGTTTCTGTCATTTCAACAGGATTACATTAGTTTCTTAACAGAAGCTGTTAAACACACATCTCCATGCTGGAAACGTGCGTTTCTGGCCTCTTCTGATGTTTTTGTGATGTTTTAACCTTGTTTCTGTCATTTCAACAGGATTACATTAGTTTCTTAACAGAAGCTGTTAAACACATCTCCATGCTGGAAACGTGCGTTTCTGCCTCTTCTGATGTTTTTGTGATGTTTTAACCTTGTTTCTGTCATTTCAACAGGATTACATTAGTTTCTTAACAGAAGCTGTTAAACACACATCTCCATGCTGGAAACGTGCGTTTCGCCTCTTCTGATGTTTTTGTGATGTTTTTAACCTTGTTTCTGTCATTTCAACAGGATTACATTAGTTTCTTAACAGAAGCTGTTAAACACACATCTCCATGCTGGAAACGTGCGTTTCGGCCTCTTCTGATGTTTTTGTGATGTTTTAACCTTGTTTCTGTCATTTCAACAGGATTACATTAGTTTCTTAACAGAAGCTGTTAAACACACATCTCCATGCTGGAAACGTGCGTTTCGCCTCTTCTGGTGTTTTTGTGATGTTTTAACCTTGTTTCTGTCATTTCAACAGGATTACATTAGTTTCTTAACAGAAGCTGTTAAACACACATCTCCATGCTGGAAACGTGCGTTTCGGCCTCTTCTGATGTTTTTGTGATGTTTTAACCTTGTTTCTGTCATTTCAACAGGATTACATTAGTTTCTTAACAGAAGCTGTTAAACACACATCTCCATGCTGGAAAACGTGCGTTTCGGCCTCTTCTGATGTTTTTTGTGATGTTTTAACCTTGTTTCTGTCATTTCAACAGGATTACATTAGTTTCTTAACAGAAGCTGTTAAACACACATCTCCATGCTGTTAAACACAACAGGATTCCATGCTTAACAGAAGCTGTTAAACACACATCTCCATGCTGGAAACGTGCGTTTCCTCTTCTGATGTTTTTGTGATGTTTTAACCTTGTTTCTGTCATTTCAACAGGATTACATTAGTTTCTTAACAGAAGCTGTTAAACACACATCTCCATGCTGGAAACGTGCGTTTCGGCCTCTTCTGATGTTTTTGTGATGTTTTAACCTTGTTTCTGTCATTTCAACAGGATTACATTAGTTTCTTAACAGAAGCTGTTAAACACACATCTCCATGCTGGAAACGTGCGTTTCGGCCTCTTCTGATGTTTTTGTGATGTTTTAACCTTGTTTCTGTCATTTCAACAGGATTACATTAGTTTCTTAACAGAAGCTGTTAAACACACATCTCCATGCTGGAAAGCGTGCGTTTCGGCCTCTTCTGGTGTTTTTGTGATGTTTTAACCTTGTTTCTGTCATTTCAACAGGATTACATTAGTTTCTTAACAGAAGCTGTTAAACACACATCTCCATGCTGGAAACGTGCGTTTTGCCTCTTCTGGTGTTTTTGTGATGTTTTAACCTTGTTTCTGTCATTTCAACAGGATTACATTAGTTTCTTAACAGAAGCTGTTAAACACACATCTCCATGCTGGAAACGTGCGTTTCGGCCTCTTCTGATGTTTTTGTGATGTTTTAACCTTGTTTCTGTCATTTCAACAGGATTACATTAGTTTCTTAACAGAAGCTGTTAAACACACATCTCCATGCTGGAAACGTGCGTTTCGGCCTCTTCTGATGTTTTTGTGATGTTTTAACCTTGTTTCTGTCATTTCAACAGGATTACATTAGTTTCTTAACAGAAGCTGTTAAACACATCTCCATGCTGGAAACGTGCGTTTCGGCCTCTTCTGATGTTTTTGTGATGTTTTAACCTTGTTTCTGTCATTTCAACAGGATTACATTAGTTTCTTAACAGAAGCTGTTAAACACACATCTCCATGCTGGAAACGTGCGTTTCGGCCTCTTCTGATGTTTTTGTGATGTTTTAACCTTGTTTCTGTCATTTCAACAGGATTACATTAGTTTCTTAACAGAAGCTGTTAAACACACATCTCCATGCTGGAAACGTGCGTTTTGGCCTCTTCTGATGTTTTTGTGATGTTTTAACCTTGTTTCTGTCATTTCAACAGGATTACATTAGTTTCTTAACAGAAGCTGTTAACACACATCTCCATGCTGGAAACGTGTGCGTTTCGGCCTCTTCTGATGTTTTTGTGATGTTTTAACCTTGTTTCTGTCATTTCAACAGGATTACATTAGTTTCTTAACAGAAGCTGTTAAACACACATCTCCATGCTGGAAACGCGTGCGTTTCTGCCTCTTCTGATGTTTTTGTGATGTTTTAACCTTGTTTCTGTCATTTCAACAGGATTACATTAGTTTCTTAACAGAAGCTGTTAAACACACATCTCCATGCTGGAAACGTGCGTTTCGGCCTCTTCTGATGTTTTTGTGATGTTTTAACCTTGTTTCTGTCATTTCAACAGGATTACATTAGTTTCTTAACAGAAGCTGTTAAACACACATCTCCATGCTGGAAACGCGTGCGTTTCGGCCTCTTCTGGTGTTTTTGTGATGTTTTAACCTTGTTTCTGTCATTTCAACAGGATTACATTAGTTTCTTAACAGAAGCTGTTAAACACACATCTCCATGCTGGAAACGTGCGTTTCGGCCTCTTCTGATGTTTTTGTGATGTTTTAACCTTGTTTCTGTCATTTCAACAGGATTACATTAGTTTCTTAACAGAAGCTGTTAAACACACATCTCCATGCTGGAAACGTGCGTTTCGGCCTCTTCTGATGTTTTTGTGATGTTTTAACCTTGTTTCTGTCATTTCAACAGGATTACATTAGTTTCTTAACAGAAGCTGTTAAACACACATCTCCATGCTGGAAACGTGCGTTTCGGCCTCTTCTGATGTTTTTTGTGATGTTTTAACCTTGTTTCTGTCATTTCAACAGGATTACATTAGTTTCTTAACAGAAGCTGTTAAACACACATCTCCATGCTGGAAACGTGCGTTTCGGCCTCTTCTGATGTTTTTGTGATGTTTTAACCTTGTTTCTGTCATTTCAACAGGATTACATTAGTTTCTTAACAGAAGCTGTTAAACACACATCTCCATGCTGGAAACGCGTGCGTTTCGGCCTCTTCTGATGTTTTTGTGATGTTTTAACCTTGTTTCTGTCATTTCAACAGGATTACATTAGTTTCTTAACAGAAGCTGTTAAACACACATCTCCATGCTGGAAACGTGCGTTTCGGCCTCTTCTGATGTTTTTGTGATGTTTTAACCTTGTTTCTGTCATTTCAACAGGATTACATTAGTTTCTTAACAGAAGCTGTTAAACACACATCTCCATGCTGGAAACGTGCGTTTCGGCCTCTTCTGATGTTTTTGTGATGTTTTAACCTTGTTTCTGTCATTTCAACAGGATTACATTAGTTTCTTAACAGAAGCTGTTAAACACACATCTCCATGCTGGAAACGTGCGTTTCGGCCTCTTCTGATGTTTTTGTGATGTTTTAACCTTGTTTCTGTCATTTCAACAGGATTACATTAGTTTCTTAACAGAAGCTGTTAAACACACATCTCCATGCTGGAAACGTGCGTTTCGGCCTCTTCTGATGTTTTTGTGATGTTTTAACCTTGTTTCTGTCATTTCAACAGGATTACATTAGTTTCTTAACAGAAGCTGTTAAACACACATCTCCATGCTGGAAACGTGCGTTTCGGCCTCTTCTGATGTTTTTGTGATGTTTTAACCTTGTTTCTGTCATTTCAACAGGATTACATTAGTTTCTTAACAGAAGCTGTTAAACACACATCTCCATGCTGGAAACGTGCGTTTCGGCCTCTTCTGATGTTTTTGTGATGTTTTAACCTTGTTTCTGTCATTTCAACAGGATTACATTAGTTTCTTAACAGAAGCTGTTAAACACACATCTCCATGCTGGAAACGTGCGTTTCGGCCTCTTCTGATGTTTTTGTGATGTTTTAACCTTGTTTCTGTCATTTCAACAGGATTACATTAGTTTCTTAACAGAAGCTGTTAAACACACATCTCCATGCTGGAAACGTGCGTTTCGGCCTCTTCTGATGTTTTTTGTGATGTTTTAACCTTGTTTCTGTCATTTCAACAGGATTACATTAGTTTCTTAACAGAAGCTGTTAAACACACATCTCCATGCTGGAAACGTGCTTTCTGCCTCTTCTGATGTTTTTGTGATGTTTTAACCTTGTTTCTGTCATTTCAACAGGATTACATTAGTTTCTTAACAGAAGCTGTTAAACACACATCTCCATGCTGGAAACGTGCGTTTCGGCCTCTTCTGATGTTTTTGTGATGTTTTAACCTTGTTTCTGTCATTTCAACAGGATTACATTAGTTTCTTAACAGAAGCTGTTAAACACACATCTCCATGCTGGAAACGCGTGCGTTTCGGCCTCTTCTGATGTTTTTGTGATGTTTTAACCTTGTTTCTGTCATTTCAACAGGATTACATTAGTTTCTTAACAGAAGCTGTTAAACACACATCTCCATGCTGGAAACGTGCGTTTCGGCCTCTTCTGATGTTTTTGTGATGTTTTAACCTTGTTTCTGTCATTTCAACAGGATTACATTAGTTTCTTAACAGAAGCTGTTAAACACACATCTCCATGCTGGAAACGTGCGTTTCGGCCTCTTCTGATGTTTTTGTGATGTTTTAACCTTGTTTCTGTCATTTCAACAGGATTACATTAGTTTCTTAACAGAAGCTGTTAAACACACATCTCCATGCTGGAAACGTGCGTTTCGGCCTCTTCTGATGTTTTTGTGATGTTTTAACCTTGTTTCTGTCATTTCAACAGGATTACATTAGTTTCTTAACAGAAGCTGTTAAACACACATCTCCATGCTGGAAACGTGCGTTTCGGCCTCTTCTGATGTTTTTGTGATGTTTTAACCTTGTTTCTGTCATTTCAACAGGATTACATTAGTTTCTTAACAGAAGCTGTTAAACACACATCTCCATGCTGGAAGCGTGCGTTTCGGCCTCTTCTGATGTTTTTGTGATGTTTTAACCTTGTTTCTGTCATTTCAACAGGATTACTTCTTTCTTAACAGAAGCTGTTTTTGCTGATGTTTTAACCTTGTTTTTGTCATTTTTAACAGGATTACATTAGTTTCTTAACAGAAGCTGTTAAACACACATCTCCATGCTGGAAACGCGTGCGTTTCGGCCTCTTCTGATGTTTTTGTGATGTTTTAACCTTGTTTCTGTCATTTCAACAGGATTACATTAGTTTCTTAACAGAAGCTGTTAAACACACATCTCCATGCTGGAAACGTGCGTTTCGGCCTCTTCTGATGTTTTTGTGATGTTTTAACCTTGTTTCTGTCATTTCAACAGGATTACATTAGTTTCTTAACAGAAGCTGTTAAACACACATCTCCATGCTGGAAACGTGCGTTTCGGCCTCTTCTGATGTTTTTGTGATGTTTTAACCTTGTTTCTGTCATTTCAACAGGATTACATTAGTTTCTTAACAGAAGCTGTTAAACACACATCTCCATGCTGGAAACGTGCGTTTCGGCCTCTTCTGATGTTTTTGTGATGTTTTAACCTTGTTTCTGTCATTTCAACAGGATTACATTAGTTTCTTAACAGAAGCTGTTAAACACACATCTCCATGCTGGAAACGTGCGTTTCGGCCTCTTCTGATGTTTTTGTGATGTTTTAACCTTGTTTCTGTCATTTCAACAGGATTACATTAGTTTCTTAACAGAAGCTGTTAAACACACATCTCCATGCTGGAAACGTGCGTTTCGGCCTCTTCTGATGTTTTTGTGATGTTTTAACCTTGTTTCTGTCATTTCAACAGGATTACATTAGTTTCTTAACAGAAGCTGTTAAACACACATCTCCATGCTGGAAACGTGCGTTTCGGCCTCTTCTGATGTTTTTGTGATGTTTTAACCTTGTTTCTGTCATTTCAACAGGATTACATTAGTTTCTTAACAGAAGCTGTTAAACACACATCTCCATGCTGGAAACGTGCGTTTCGGCCTCTTCTGATGTTTTTGTGATGTTTTAACCTTGTTTCTGTCATTTCAACAGGATTACATTAGTTTCTTAACAGAAGCTGTTAAACACACATCTCCATGCTGGAAACGTGCGTTTCGGCCTCTTCTGATGTTTTTGTGATGTTTTAACCTTGTTTCTGTCATTTCAACAGGATTACATTAGTTTCTTAACAGAAGCTGTTAAACACACATCTCCATGCTGGAAACGTGCGTTTCGGCCTCTTCTGATGTTTTTGTGATGTTTTAACCTTGTTTCTGTCATTTCAACAGGATTACATTAGTTTCTTAACAGAAGCTGTTAAACACACATCTCCATGCTGGAAACGTGCGTTTCGGCCTCTTCTGATGTTTTTGTGATGTTTTAACCTTGTTTCTGTCATTTCAACAGGATTACATTAGTTTCTTAACAGAAGCTGTTAAACACACATCTCCATGCTGGAAACGTGCGTTTCGGCCTCTTCTGATGTTTTTGTGATGTTTTAACCTTGTTTCTGTCATTTCAACAGGATTACATTAGTTTCTTAACAGAAGCTGTTAAACACACATCTCCATGCTGGAAACGTGCGTTTCGGCCTCTTCTGATGTTTTGTGATGTTTTAACCTTGTTTCTGTCATTTCAACAGGATTACATTAGTTTCTTAACAGAAGCTGTTAAACACACATCTCCATGCTGGAAGCGTGCGTTTTGGCCTCTTCTGATGTTTTTGTGATGTTTTAACCTTGTTTCTGTCATTTCAACAGGATTACATTAGTTTCTTAACAGAAGCTGTTAAACACACATCTCCATGCTGGAAACGTGCGTTTCGGCCTCTTCTGATGTTTTTGTGATGTTTTAACCTTGTTTCTGTCATTTCAACAGGATTACATTAGTTTCTTAACAGAAGCTGTTAAACACACATCTCCATGCTGGAAACGTGCGTTTCGGCCTCTTCTGATGTTTTTGTGATGTTTTAACCTTGTTTCTGTCATTTCAACAGGATTACATTAGTTTCTTAACAGAAGCTGTTAAACACACATCTCCATGCTGGAAACGTGCGTTTCGGCCTCTTCTGATGTTTTTGTGATGTTTTAACCTTGTTTCTGTCATTTCAACAGGATTACATTAGTTTCTTAACAGAAGCTGTTAAACACACATCTCCATGCTGGAAACGTGCGTTTCGGCCTCTTCTGATGTTTTTTGTGATGTTTTAACCTTGTTTCTGTCATTTCAACAGGATTACATTAGTTTCTTAACAGAAGCTGTTAAACACACATCTCCATGCTGGAAACGTGCGTTTCTGCCTCTTCTGATGTTTTTGTGATGTTTTAACCTTGTTTCTGTCATTTCAACAGGATTACATTAGTTTCTTAACAGAAGCTGTTAAACACACATCTCCATGCTGGAAACGTGCGTTTCGGCCTCTTCTGATGTTTTTGTGATGTTTTAACCTTGTTTCTGTCATTTCAACAGGATTACATTAGTTTCTTAACAGAAGCTGTTAAACACACATCTCCATGCTGGAAACGTGCGTTTCGGCCTCTTCTGATGTTTTTGTGATGTTTTAACCTTGTTTCTGTCATTTCAACAGGATTACATTAGTTTCTTAACAGAAGCTGTTAAACACACATCTCCATGCTGGAAACGTGCGTTTCGCCTCTTCTGATGTTTTTGTGATGTTTTAACCTTGTTTCTGTCATTTCAACAGGATTACATTAGTTTCTTAACAGAAGCTGTTAAACACACATCTCCATGCTGGAAACGTGCGTTTCGGCCTCTTCTGATGTTTTTGTGATGTTTTAACCTTGTTTCTGTCATTTCAACAGGATTACATTAGTTTCTTAACAGAAGCTGTTAAACACACATCTCCATGCTGGAAACGTGCGTTTCTGGCCTCTTCTGGTTTTTTGTGATGTTTTAACCTTGTTTCTGTCATTTCAACAGGATTACATTAGTTTCTTAACAGAAGCCTCTCCATGCTGGAAACTGCGTTTCGGCCTCTTCTGTTTTTTGTGATGTTTTAACCTTGTTTCTGTCATTTCAACAGGATTACATTAGTTTCTTAACAGAAGCTGTTAAACACACATCTCCATGCTGGAAACGTGCGTTTCGGCCTCTTCTGATGTTTTTGTGATGTTTTAACCTTGTTTCTGTCATTTCAACAGGATTACATTAGTTTCTTAACAGAAGCTGTTAAACACACATCTCCATGCTGGAAACGTGCGTTTTGGCCTCTTCTGATGTTTTTGTGATGTTTTAACCTTGTTTCTGTCATTTCAACAGGATTACATTAGTTTTTTAACAGAAGCTGTTAAACATTTCAACAGGATTACATTAGTTTCTTAACAGAAGCTGTTAAACCACATCTCCATGCTGGAAACGTGCGTTTCGGCCTCTTCTGATGTTTTTGTGATGTTTTAACCTTGTTTCTGTCATTTCAACAGGATTACATTAGTTTCTTAACAGAAGCTGTTAAACACACATCTCCATGCTGGAAACGTGCGTTTCGGCCTCTTCTGATGTTTTTGTGATGTTTTAACCTTGTTTTTGTCATTTCAACAGGATTACATTAGTTTCTTAACAGAAGTGTTAAACATTTCCATGCTGGAAACAGCGTTACGGCCTCTTCTGATGTTTTTGTGATTTTCAACAGGATTTTTTTCTTAACAGAAGCTGTTAAACACACATCTCCATGCTGGAAAACGCGTGCGTTTCGGCCTCTTCTGATGTTTTTGTGATGTTTTAACCTTGTTTCTGTCATTTTTCAACAGGATTACATTAGTTTCTTAACAGAAGCTGTTAAACACACATCTCCATGCTGGAAACGTGCGTTTCGGCCTCTTCTGATGTTTTTGTGATGTTTTAACCTTGTTTCTGTCATTTCAACAGGATTACATTAGTTTCTTAACAGAAGCTGTTAAACACACATCTCCATGCTGGAAACGTGCGTTTCGGCCTCTTCTGATGTTTTTGTGATGTTTTAACCTTGTTTCTGTCATTTCAACAGGATTACATTAGTTTCTTAACAGAAGCTGTTAAACACACATCTCCATGCTGGAAACGTGCGTTTCGGCCTCTTCTGATGTTTTTGTGATGTTTTAACCTTGTTTCTGTCATTTCAACAGGATTACATTAGTTTCTTAACAGAAGCTGTTAAACACACATCTCCATGCTGGAAACGTGCGTTTCGGCCTCTTCTGATGTTTTTGTGATGTTTTAACCTTGTTTCTGTCATTTCAACAGGATTACATTAGTTTCTTAACAGAAGCTGTTAAACACACATCTCCATGCTGGAAACGTGCGTTTCGGCCTCTTCTGATGTTTTTGTGATGTTTTAACCTTGTTTCTGTCATTTCAACAGGATTACATTAGTTTCTTAACAGAAGCTGTTAAACACACATCTCCATGCTGGAAACGTGCGTTTCGGCCTCTTCTGATGTTTTTGTGATGTTTTAACCTTGTTTCTGTCATTTCAACAGGATTACATTAGTTTCTTAACAGAAGCTGTTAAACACACATCTCCATGCTGGAAACGTGCGTTTCGGCCTCTTCTGATGTTTTTTGTGATGTTTTAACCTTGTTTCTGTCATTTCAACAGGATTACATTAGTTTCTTAACAGAAGCTGTTAAACACACATCTCCATGCTGGAAACGTGCGTTTCGCCTCTTCTGATGTTTTTGTGATGTTTTAACCTTGTTTCTGTCATTTCAACAGGATTACATTAGTTTCTTAACAGAAGCTGTTAAACACACATCTCCATGCTGGAAACGTGCGTTTTGGCCTCTTCTGATGTTTTTGTGATGTTTTAACCTTGTTTCTGTCATTTCAACAGGATTACATTAGTTTCTTAACAGAAGCTGTTAAACACACATCTCCATGCTGGAAACGTGCGTTTTGGCCTCTTCTGGTGTTTTTGTGATGTTTTACCTTGTTTCTGTCATTTCAACAGGATTACATTAGTTTCTTAACAGAAGCTGTTAAACACACATCTCCATGCTGGAAACGTGCGTTTCGGCCTCTTCTGATGTTTTTGTGATGTTTTAACCTTGTTTCTGTCATTTCAACAGGATTACATTAGTTTCTTAACAGAAGCTGTTAAACACACATCTCCATGCTGGAAGCGTGCGTTTCGGCCTCTTCTGATGTTTTTGTGATGTTTTAACCTTGTTTCTGTCATTTCAACAGGATTACATTAGTTTCTTAACAGAAGCTGTTAAACACACATCTCCATGCTGGAAACGTGCGTTTCGGCCTCTTCTGATGTTTTTGTGATGTTTTAACCTTGTTTCTGTCATTTCAACAGGATTACATTAGTTTCTTAACAGAAGCTGTTAAACACACATCTCCATGCTGGAAACGTGCGTTTCGGCCTCTTCTGATGTTTTTTGTGATGTTTTAACCTTGTTTCTGTCATTTCAACAGGATTACATTAGTTTCTTAACAGAAGCTGTTAAACACACATCTCCATGCTGGAAACGTGCGTTTCGGCCTCTTCTGATGTTTTTGTGATGTTTTAACCTTGTTTCTGTCATTTCAACAGGATTACATTAGTTTCTTAACAGAAGCTGTTAAACACACTCCATGCTGGAAACGTGCGTTTCGGCCTCTTCTGATGTTTTTGTGATGTTTTAACCTTGTTTCTGTCATTTCAACAGGATTACATTAGTTTCTTAACAGAAGCTGTTAAACACACATCTCCATGCTGGAAACGTGCGTTTCGGCCTCTTCTGATGTTTTTGTGATGTTTTAACCTTGTTTCTGTCATTTCAACAGGATTACATTAGTTTCTTAACAGAAGCTGTTAAACACACATCTCCATGCTGGAAACGTGCGTTTCGGCCTCTTCTGATGTTTTTGTGATGTTTTAACCTTGTTTCTGTCATTTCAACAGGATTACATTAGTTTCTTAACAGAAGCTGTTAAACACACATCTCCATGCTGGAAACGTGCGTTTCGGCCTCTTCTGATGTTTTTGTGATGTTTTAACCTTGTTTCTGTCATTTCAACAGGATTACATTAGTTTCTTAACAGAAGCTGTTAAACACACATCTCCATGCTGGAAACGTGCGTTTCGGCCTCTTCTGATGTTTTTGTGATGTTTTTAACCTTGTTTCTGTCATTTCAACAGGATTACATTAGTTTCTTAACAGAAGCTGTTAAACACACATCTCCATGCTGGAAACGTGCGTTTCGGCCTCTTCTGATGTTTTTGTGATGTTTTAACCTTGTTTCTGTCATTTCAACAGGATTACATTAGTTTCTTAACAGAAGCTGTTAAACACACATCTCCATGCTGGAAACGTGCGTTTCGGCCTCTTCTGATGTTTTTGTGATGTTTTAACCTTGTTTCTGTCATTTCAACAGGATTACATTAGTTTCTTAACAGAAGCTGTTAAACACACATCTCCATGCTGGAAACGTGCGTTTCGGCCTCTTCTGATGTTTTTGTGATGTTTTAACCTTGTTTCTGTCATTTCAACAGGATTACATTAGTTTCTTAACAGAAGCTGTTAAACACACATCTCCATGCTGGAAACGTGCGTTTTTCGGCCTCTTCTGATGTTTTTGTGATGTTTTAACCTTGTTTCTGTCATTTCAACAGGATTACATTAGTTTCTTAACAGAAGCTGTTAAACACACATCTCCATGCTGGAAACGTGCGTTTCGGCCTCTTCTGATGTTTTTGTGATGTTTTAACCTTGTTTCTGTCATTTCAACAGGATTACATTAGTTTCTTAACAGAAGCTGTTAAACACACATCTCCATGCTGGAAACGTGCGTTTTGGCCTCTTCTGATGTTTTTGTGATGTTTTAACCTTGTTTCTGTCATTTCAACAGGATTACATTAGTTTCTTAACAGAAGCTGTTAAACACACATCTCCATGCTGGAAGCGTGCGTTTCGGCCTCTTCTGATGTTTTTGTGATGTTTTAACCTTGTTTCTGTCATTTCAACAGGATTACATTAGTTTCTTAACAGAAGCTGTTAAACACACATCTCCATGCTGGAAACGTGCGTTTCGGCCTCTTCTGATGTTTTTGTGATGTTTTAACCTTGTTTCTGTCATTTCAACAGGATTACATTAGTTTCTTAACAGAAGCTGTTAAACACACATCTCCATGCTGGAAACGTGCGTTTTGGCCTCTTCTGATGTTTTTGTGATGTTTTAACCTTGTTTCTGTCATTTCAACAGGATTACATTAGTTTCTTAACAGAAGCTGTTAAACACACATCTCCATGCTGGAAACGTGCGTTTCGGCCTCTTCTGATGTTTTTGTGATGTTTTAACCTTGTTTCTGTCATTTCAACAGGATTACATTAGTTTCTTAACAGAAGCTGTTAAACACACATCTCCATGCTGGAAACGTGCGTTTCGGCCTCTTCTGATGTTTTTGTGATGTTTTAACCTTGTTTCTGTCATTTCAACAGGATTACATTAGTTTCTTAACAGAAGCTGTTAAACACACATCTCCATGCTGGAAACGTGCGTTTCGGCCTCTTCTGATGTTTTTGTGATGTTTTAACCTTGTTTCTGTCATTTCAACAGGATTACATTAGTTTCTTAACAGAAGCTGTTAAACACACATGCTGGAAAGCTCCATGCTGGAAACCTTGTTTCTGTCATTTCAACAGGATTACATTAGTTTCTTAACAGAAGCCTCTTCTGGAAACGTGCGTTTCGGCCTGTTTTTGTGATGTTTTA
>CM049387.1:7184679-7209679 GCA_026937815.1 Etheostoma perlongum
ACGTGCGTTTCGGCCTCTTCTGATGTTTTTGTGATGTTTTAACCTTGTTACTGTCATTTCAACAGGATTTACATTAGTTTCTTAATAGAAGCTGTTAAACACACTTCTCCATGCTAGAAACGTGCGTTTCGGCCTCTTCTGATGTTTTTGTGATGTTTTAACCTTGTTACTGTCTTTTCAACAGGATTACATTAGTTTCTCAATAGAAGCTGTAAACACACATCTCCATGCTAGAAACGTGCGTTTCGGCCTCTTCTGATGTTTTTGTGATGTTTTAACCTTGTTACTGTCATTTCAACAGGATTACATTAGTTTCTTAATAGAAGCTGTTAAACACACATCTCCATGCTAGAAACGTGCGTTTCGGCCTCTTCTGATGTTTTTGTGATGTTTTAACCTTGTTACTGTCATTTCAACAGGATTACATTAGTTTCTAATAGTAAGCTGTTAAACACACATCTCCATGCTAGAAACGTGCGTTTCGGCCTCTTCTGATGTTTTTGTGATGTTTTAACCTTGTTACTGTCATTTCAACAGTTTTACACTAGTTTCCTAACAGTAGCTGCTATACACACATCTCCATGCTGGAAGTGTGCGTTTCGGCCTCTTCTGATGTTTTTGTGATGTTTTAACCTTGTTACTGTCATTTCAACAGGATTACATTAGTTTCTTAATAGAAGCTGTTAAACACACATCTCCATGCTAGAAACGTGCGTTTCGGCCTCTTCTGATGTTTTTGTGATGTTTTAACCTTGTTACTGTCATTTCAACAGTTTTACACTAGTTTCCTAACAGTAGCTGCTATACACACATCTCCATGCTGAAACGTGCGTTTCGGCCTCTTCTGATGTTTTTGTGATGTTTTAACCTTGTTACTGTCATTTCAACAGGATTACATTAGTTTCTTAATAGAAGCTGTTAAACACACTCTCCATGCTAGAAACGTGCGTTTCGGCCTCTTCTGATGTTTTTGTGATGTTTTAACCTTGTTACTGTCTTTTCAACAGGATTACATTAGTTTCTCAATAGAAGCTGTTAAACACACATCTCCATGCTAGAAACGTGCGTTTCGGCCTCTTCTGATGTTTTTGTGATGTTTTAACCTTGTTACTGTCATTTCAACAGTTTTACACTAGTTTCCTAACAGTAGCTGCTAAACACACATCTCCCATGCTGAAACGTGCGTTTCGGCCTCTTCTGATGTTTTTTTGTGATGTTTTAACCTTGTTTCTGTCATTTCAACAGGTTTACATTAGTTTCTTAATAGAAGCTGTTAAACACACATCTCCATGCTAGAAACGTGCGTTTCGGCCTCTTCTGATGTTTTTGTGATGTTTTAACCTTGTTACTGTCATTTCAACAGTTTTACACTAGTTTCCTAACAGTAGCTGCTAAACACACATCTCCATGCTAGAAACGTGCGTTTCGGCCTCTTCTGATGTTTTTGTGATGTTTTAACCTTTGTTACTGTCATTTCAACAGGATTACATTAGTTTCTTAATAGAAGCTGTTAAACACACATCTCCATGCTAGAAACGTGCGTTTCGGCCTCTTCTGATGTTTTTGTGATGTTTTAACCTTGTTACTGTCATTTCAACAGGATTACATTAGTTTCCTAACAGTAGCTGTTAAAAACACATCTCCATGCTAGAAACGTGTTTTTCGGCCTCTTCTGATGTTTTTGTGATGTTTTAACCTTGTTACTGTCATTTCAACAGGATTACATTAGTTTCTTAATAGAAGCTGTTAAACACACATCTCCATGCTAGAAACGTGCGTTTCGGCCTCTTCTGATGTTTTTGTGATGTTTTAACCTTGTTACTGTCATTTCAACAGTTTTACATTAGTTTCCTAACAGTAGCTGCTAAAACACATCTCCATGCTAGAAACGTGCGTTTCGGCCTCTTCTGATGTTTTTGTGATGTTTTAACCTTGTTACTGTCATTTCAACAGGATTACATTAGTTTCTTAATAGAAGCTGTTAAACACACATCTCCATGCTAGAAACGTGCGTTTCGGCCTCTTCTGATGTTTTTGTGATGTTTTAACCTTGTTACTGTCATTTCAACAGTTTTACACTAGTTTCCTAACAGTAGCTGCTATACACACATCTCCATGCTGGAAACGTGCGTTCGGCCTCTTCTGATGTTTTTGTGATGTTTTAACCTTGTTACTGTCATTTCAACAGGATTACATTAGTTTCTAATAGAAGCTGTTAAACACACTCTCCATGCTAGAAACGTGCGTTTCGGCCTCTTCTGATGTTTTTGTGATGTTTTAACCTTGTTACTGTCATTTCAACAGGATTACATTAGTTTCTTAATAGAAGCTGTTAAACACACATCTCCATGCTAGAAACGTGCGTTTCGGCCTCTTCTGATGTTTTTGTGATGTTTTAACCTTGTTACTGTCATTTCAATAGTTTTACACTAGTTTCCTAACAGTAGCTGCTATACACACATCTCCATGCTGGAAACGTGCGTTTCGGCCTTCTGATGTTTTTGTGATGTTTTAACCTTGTTACTGTCATTTCAACAGGATTACATTAGTTTCTTAATAGAAGCTGTTAAACACACTTCTCCATGCTAGAAACGTGTGCGTTTCGGCCTCTTCTGATGTTTTTTTATATTTTAACCTTGTTACTGTCATTTCAACAGGATTACATTAGTTTCTTAATAGAAGCTGTTAAACACACATCTCCATGCTAGAAACGTGCGTTTCGGCCTCTTCTGATGTTTTTGTGATGTTTTAACCTTGTTACTGTCATTTCAACAGTTTTACACTAGTTTCCTAACAGTAGCTGCTAAACACATCTCCATGCTAGAAACGTGCGTTTCGGCCTCTTCTGATGTTTTTGTGATGTTTTAACCTTGTTACTGTCATTTCAACAGTTTTACATTAGTTTCTTAACAGTAGCTGCTAAACACATCTCCCATGCTAGAAACGTGCGTTTCGGCCTCTTCTGATGTTTTTGTGATGTTTTAACCTTGTTACTGTCATTTCAACAGGATTACATTAGTTTCTCAACAGAAGCTGTAAACACACATCTCCATGCTAGAAACGTCCTCTTCTTCTGATTTTTTGTGATGTTTTAACCTTGTTACTGTCATTTCAACAGGATTACATTTAGTTTCTCAATAGAAGCTGTTAAACACACTTCTCCATGCTAGAAACGTGCGTTTCGGCCTCTTCTGATGTTTTTGTGATGTTTTAACCTTGTTACTGTCATTTCAACAGTTTTACATTAGTTTCTCTAACAGTAGCTGTTAAACACACATCTCCATGCTAGAAACGTGCGTTTCGGCCTCTTCTGATGTTTTTGTGATGTTTTAACCTTGTTACTGTCATTTCAACAGGTTTTACACTAGTTTCTAACAGTAGCTGCTATACACACATCTCCATGCTGAAACGTGCGTTTCGGCCTCTTCTGATGTTTTTGTGATGTTTTAACCTTGTTACTGTCATTTCAACAGGATTTACATTAGTTTCTTAACAGAAGCTGTTAAACACACATCTCCATGCTAGAAACGTGCGTTTCGGCCTCTTCTGATGTTTTTGTGATGTTTTAACCTTGTTACTGTCATTTCAACAGTTTTACACTTAGTTTCTAACAGTAGCTGCTATACACACATCTCCATGCTGGAAACGTTTCGCCTTCGGCCTCTTCTGATGTTTTTGTGATGTTTTAACCTTGTTACTGTCATTTCAACAGGATTACATTAGTTTCTTAATAGAAGCTGTTAAACACACATCTCCATGCTAGAAACGTGCGTTTCGGCCTCTTCTGATGTTTTTTTGATATTTTAACCTTGTTACTGTCATTTCAACAGGATTACATTAGTTTCTTAATAGAAGCTGTTAAACACACATCTCCATGCTAGAAACGTGCGTTTCGGCCTCTTCTGATGTTTTTGTGATGTTTTAACCTTGTTACTGTCATTTCAACAGTTTTACACTAGTTTCCTAACAGTAGCTGCTAAACACATCTCCATGCTAGAAACGTGCGTTTCGGCCTCTTCTGATGTTTTTGTGATGTTTTAACCTTGTTACTGTCATTTCAACAGGATTACATTAGTTTCTTAATAGAAGCTGTTAAACACACTTCTCCATGCTAGAAACGTGCGTTTCGGCTCTTCTGATGTTTTTTTAATATTTTAACCTTGTTACTGTCATTTCAACAGGATTACATTAGTTTCTTAATAGCTGTTAAACACACATCTCCATGCTAGAAACGTGCGTTTTCGGCCTCTTCTGATGTTTTTGTGATGTTTTAACCTTGTTACTGTCATTTCAACAGTTTTACACTAGTTTCCTAACAGTAGCTGCTATACACACATCTCCATGCTAGAAACGTGCGTTTCGGCCTCTTCTGATGTTTTTTTTGTGATGTTTTAACCTTGTTACTGTCATTTCAACAGTTTTACATTAGTTTCTAACAGTAGCTGTATAACACATCTCCCATGCTAGAAACGTGCGTTTCGGCCTCTTCTGATGTTTTTGTGATGTTTTAACCTTGTTACTGTCATTTCAACAGGATTACATTAGTTTCTCAATAGAAGCTGTAAAACACACTCTCCATGCTAGAAACGTGCGTTTTTCGCCTCTTCTGATGTTTTTGTGATGTTTTAACCTTTGTTACTGTCATTTCAACAGGATTACATTAGTTTCTCAATAGAAGCTGTTAAACACACATCTCCATGCTAGAAACGCGTGCGTTTCGGCCTCTTCTGATGTTTTTGTGATGTTTTAACCTTGTTACTGTCATTTCAACAGTTTTACACTAGTTTCCTAACAGTAGCTGCTAAACACACATCTCCATGCTAGAAACGTGCGCTTCGGCCTCTTCTGATGTTTTTTTTGTGATGTTTTAACCTTGTTACTGTCATTTCAACAGTTTTACACTAGTTTCTAACAGTAGCTGTAAACACACATCTCCATGCTAGAAAACGTGCGTTTCGGCCTCTTCTGATGTTTTTTTGATGTTTTAACCTTGTTACTGTCATTTCAACAGTTTTACATTAGTTTCTTAACAGTAGCTGTTAAACACACATCTCCATGCTAGAAACGTGCGTTTCGGCCTCTTCTGATGTTTTTGTGATGTTTTAACCTTGTTACTGTCATTTCAACAGGATTACATTAGTTTCTTAACAGAAGCTGTTAAACACACATCTCCATGCTAGAAACGTGCGTTTCGGCCTCTTCTGATGTTTTTGTGATGTTTTAACCTTGTTACTGTCATTTCAACAGGATTACATTAGTTTCTTAATAGAAGCTGTTAAACACACTTCTCCATGCTAGAAACGTGCGTTTCGGCCTCTTCTGATGTTTTTGTGATGTTTTAACCTTGTTACTGTCATTTCAACAGTTTTACACTAGTTTCCTAACAGTAGCTGCTATAAACACACATCTCCATGCTAGAAACGTGCGTTTCGGCCTCTTCTGATGTTTTTGTGATGTTTTAACCTTGTTACTGTCATTTCAACAGTTTTACACTAGTTTCTAATAGTAGCTGCTAAACACACATCTCCATGCTAGAAACGTGCGTTTCGGCCTCTTCTGATGTTTTTGTGATGTTTTAACCTTGTTACTGTCATTTCAACAGGATTACATTAGTTTCTTAATAGAAGCTGTAAACACACTTCTCCATGCTAGAAACGTGCGTTTCGGCCTCTTCTGATGTTTTTGTGATGTTTTAACCTTGTTACTGTCATTTCAACAGTTTTACATTAGTTTCTCTAACAGAAGCTGTTAAACACACATCTCCATGCTAGAAACGTGCGTTTCGGCCTTCTGATGTTTTTGTGATGTTTTAACCTTGTTACTGTCATTTCAACAGTTTTACACTAGTTTCTTAACAGTAGCTGCTAAAACACATCTCTCCATGCTAGAAACGTGCGTTTCGGCCTCTTCTGATGTTTTTGTGATGTTTTAACCTTGTTACTGTCATTTCAACAGGATTACATTAGTTTCTTAATAGTAGCTGTTAAACACACATCTCCATGCTAGAAACGTGCGTTTCGGCCTCTTCTGATGTTTTTGTGATGTTTTAACCTTGTTACTGTCATTTCAACAGTTTTACACTAGTTTCCTAACAGTAGCTGCTAAACACACATCTCCATGCTAGAAACGTGCGTTTCGGCCTCTTCTGATGTTTTTGTGATGTTTTAACCTTGTTACTGTCATTTCAACAGGATTACATTAGTTTCTTAATAGAAGCTGTTAAACACACATCTCCATGCTAGAAACGTTTTCGGCCTCTTCTGATGTTTTTGTGATGTTTTTAAACCTTGTTACTGTCATTTTTCAACAGGATTACATTAGTTTCTCAATAGAAGCTGTTAAACACACATCTCCATGCTAGAAACGTGCGTTTCGGCCTTTCTGATGTTTTTGTGATGTTTTAACCTTGTTACTGTCATTTCAACAGTTTTACACTAGTTTCCTAACAGTAGCTGTAAACACACATCTCCATGCTAGAAACGCGTGCGTTTCGGCCTCTTCTGATGTTTTTGTGATGTTTTAACCTTGTTACTGTCATTTCAACAGGTTTACATTAGTTTCTTAATAGAAGCTGTTTTAACACACATCAGTTTTACTTCTGATGTTTTTGTGACAGGATTAACCTTAGTTTCTTTCAATAGGCTGTTAAACACAATAGAAGCTCCAAACACACTCCATGCGTGCGTTTCGGCCTCTTCTGATGTTTTTGTGATGTTTTAACCTTGTTACTGTCATTTCAACAGGATTTTACATTAGTTTCCTAACAGTAGCTGCTAAACACACATCTCCATGCTGGAAACGCGTGCGTTTCGGCCTCTTCTGATGTTTTTTGTGATGTTTTAACCTTGTTACTGTCTTTTCAACAGTTTTACACTAGTTTCCTAACAGTAGCTGTTAAACACACATCTCCATGCTAGAAACGTGCGTTTCGGCCTCTTCTGATGTTTTTGTGATGTTTTAACCTTGTTACTGTCATTTCAACAGGTTTTACATTAGTTTCTTAATAGAAGCTGTTAAACACACATCTCCATGCTAGAAACGTGCGTTTAGGCCTCTTCTGATGTTTTTGTGATGTTTTAACCTTGTTACTGTCATTTCAACAGGATTACATTAGTTTCTTAATAGAAGCTGTTAAACACACATCTCCATGCTAGAAACGTGCGTTTCGGCCTCTTCTGATGTTTTTGTGATGTTTTAACCTTGTTACTGTCATTTCAACAGTTTTACACTAGTTTCTAACAGTAGCTGCTAAACACACATCTCCATGCTAGAAACGTGCGTTTCGGCCTCTTCTGATGTTTTTGTGATGTTTTAACCTTGTTACTGTCATTTCAACAGGATTACATTAGTTTCTTAATAGAAGCTGTTAAACACACTTCTCCATGCTAGAAACGTGCGTTTCGGCCTCTTCTGATGTTTTTTGTGATGTTTTAACCTTGTTACTGTCATTTCAACAGGATTACATTAGTTTCTCAATAGAAGCTGTAAACACACATCTCCATGCTAGAAACGTGCGTTTCGGCCTCTTCTGATGTTTTTGTGATGTTTTAACCTTGTTACTGTCATTTTTCAACAGTTTTACATTAGTTTCTTAACAGTAGCTGTTAAACACACTCCTCCATGCTAGAAACGTGCGTTTCGGCCTCTTCTGATGTTTTTGTGATGTTTTAACCTTGTTACTGTCATTTCAACAGTTTTACATTAGTTTCCTAACAGTAGCTGCTAAACACACATCTCCATGCTGAAACGTGCGTTTCGGCCTCTTCTGATGTTTTTGTGATGTTTTAACCTTGTTACTGTCATTTCAACAGGATTACATTAGTTTCTTAACAGAAGCTGTTAAACACACATCTCCATGCTAGAAACGTGCGTTTCGGCCTCTTCTGATGTTTTTGTGATGTTTTAACCTTGTTTCTGTCATTTCAACAGGTTTACATTAGTTTCTTAATAGAAGCTGTTAAACACACATCTCCATGCTAGAAACGTGCGTTTCGGCCTCTTCTGATGTTTTTGTGATGTTTTAACCTTGTTACTGTCATTTCAACAGGATTTACACTAGTTTCTTAACAGTAGCTGCTATACACACATCTCCATGCTAGAAACGTGCGTTTCGGCCTCTTCTGATGTTTTTGTGATGTTTTAACCTTGTTACTGTCATTTCAACAGGATTACATTAGTTTCTTAATAGAAGCTGTTAAACACACATCTCCATGCTAGAAACGTGCGTTTCGGCCTCTTCTGATGTTTTTGTGATGTTTTAACCTTGTTACTGTCATTTCAACAGGATTACATTAGTTTCTTAACAGTAGCTGCTATACACACATCTCCATGCTAGAAACGTGCGTTTCGGCCTCTTCTGATGTTTTTGTGATGTTTTAACCTTGTTACTGTCATTTCAACAGGATTACATTAGTTTCTTAATAGAAGCTGTTAAACACACATCTCCATGCTAGAAACGTGCGTTTCGGCCTCTTCTGATGTTTTTGTGATGTTTTAACCTTGTTACTGTCATTTCAACAGTTTTACATTAGTTTCTTAATAGAAGCTGTTAAACACACATCTCCATGCTAGAAACGTGCGTTTCGGCCTCTTCTGATGTTTTTGTGATGTTTTAACCTTGTTACTGTCATTTCAACAGTTTTACACTAGTTTCTAACAGTAGCTGCTATACACACATCTCCATGCTGGAAACGTGCGTTTCGGCCTCTTCTGATGTTTTTGTGATGTTTTAACCTTGTTACTGTCATTTCAACAGGATTACATTAGTTTCTTAATAGAAGCTGTTAAACACACATCTCCATGCTAGAAACGTGCGTTTCGGCCTCTTCTGATGTTTTTGTGATGTTTTAACCTTGTTACTGTCATTTCAACAGGATTACATTAGTTTCTTAATAGAAGCTGTTTCACACATCTCCATGCTAGAAACGTTTTCGGCCTCTTCTGATGTTTTTGTGATGTTTTAACCTTGTTACTGTCATTTCAACAGTTTTACACTAGTTTCCTAACAGTAGCTGCTATACACACATCTCCATGCTAGAAACGTGCGTTTCGGCCTCTTCTGATGTTTTGTGATGTTTTAACCTTGTTACTGTCATTTCAACAGTTTTACATTAGTTTCTTAACAGTAGCTGTTAAACACACATCTCCATGCTAGAAACGTGCGTTTCGGCCTCTTCTGATGTTTTTGTGATGTTTTAACCTTGTTACTGTCATTTCAACAGGATTTACATTAGTTTCTTAATAGAAGCTGTAAACACACTCTCCATGCTAGAAACGTGCGTTTCGCCTCTTCTGATGTTTTTGTGATGTTTTAACCTTGTTACTGTCATTTCAACAGGATTACATTAGTTTCTTAATAGAAGCTGTAAAACACACATCTCCATGCTAGAAACGTGCGTTTTTCGGCCTCTTCTGATGTTTTTGTGATGTTTTAACCTTGTTACTGTCATTTCAACAGGATTTACACATTAGTTTCTTAACAGTAGCTGTAAACACACATCTCCATGCTAGAAACGTGCGTTTCGGCCTCTTCTGATGTTTTTGTGATGTTTTAACCTTGTTACTGTCATTTCAACAGGATTACACAGTTTTCCTAACAGTAGCTGCTAACACACATCTCCATGCTGGAAACGCGTGCGTTTCGGCCTCTTCTGATGTTTTTGTGATGTTTTAACCTTGTTACTGTCATTTCAACAGTTTTACACTAGTTTCTTAACAGTAGCTGTTATACACACATCTCCATGCTAGAAACGTGCGTTTCGGCCTCTTCTGATGTTTTTGTGATGTTTTAACCTTGTTACTGTCATTTCAACAGGATTACATTAGTTTCTTAATAGAAGCTGTTAAACACACATCTCCATGCTAGAAACGTGCGTTTCGGCCTCTTCTGATGTTTTTGTGATGTTTTAACCTTGTTACTGTCATTTCAACAGGATTACATTAGTTTCTTAATAGAAGCTGTTAAACACACATCTCCATGCTAGAAACGTGCGTTTCGGCCTCTTCTGATGTTTTTGTGATGTTTTAACCTTGTTACTGTCATTTCAACAGTTTTACACTAGTTTCCTAACAGTAGCTGCTATACACACATCTCCATGCTAGAAACGTGCGTTTCGGCCTCTTCTGATGATGTTTTTTAATGTTTTAACCTTGTTACTGTCATTTCAACAGTTTTACATTAGTTTCTTAACAGAAGCTGTAAACACACATCTCCATGCTAGAAACGTCGGCCTCTTCTGATGTTTTTGTGATGTTTTAACCTTGTTACTGTCATTTCAACAGGATTTTACATTAGTTTCTTAATAGAAGCTGTAAACACACTTCTCCATGCTAGAAACGTGCGTTTTGGCGGCCTCTTCTGATGTTTTTGTGATGTTTTAACCTTGTTACTGTCATTTCAACAGTTTTACACTAGTTTCTAACAGTAGCTGTAAACACACATCTCCATGCTAAAACGTGCGTTTCGGCCTCTTCTGATGTTTTTGTGATGTTTTAACCTTGTTACTGTCATTTTTCAACAGTTTTACACTAGTTTCTTAACAGTAGCTGTATAAACACACATCTCCATGCTAGAAACGTGCGTTTCGGCCTCTTCTGATGTTTTTGTGATGTTTTAACCTTGTTACTGTCATTTCAACAGGATTTACATTAGTTTCTTAACAGTAAGCTGTTAAACACACATCTCCATGCTAGAAACGTGCGTTTCGGCCTCTTCTGATGTTTTTGTGATGTTTTAACCTTGTTACTGTCATTTCAACAGTTTTACACTAGTTTCCTAACAGTAGCTGCTATACACACATCTCCATGCTGGAAACGTGCGTTTCGGCCTCTTCTGATGTTTTTGTGATGTTTTAACCTTGTTACTGTCATTTCAACAGGATTTACATTAGTTTCTTAATAGAAGCTGTTAAACACACTTCTCCATGCTAGAAACGTGCGTTTCGGCCTCTTCTGATGTTTTTTGTGATGTTTTAACCTTGTTACTGTCTTTTCAACAGGATTACATTAGTTTCTCAATAGAAGCTGTTAAACACACATCTCCATGCTAGAAACGTGCGTTTCGGCCTCTTCTGATGTTTTTGTGATGTTTTAACCTTGTTACTGTCATTTCAACAGTTTTACACTAGTTTCTAACAGTAGCTGCTATACACACATCTCCATGCTAGAAACGTGCGTTTCGGCCTCTTCTGATGTTTTTGTGATGTTTTAACCTTGTTACTGTCATTTCAACAGGATTACATTAGTTTCTTAATAGAAGCTGTTAAACACACATCTCCATGCTAGAAACGTGCGTTTCGGCCTCTTCTGATGTTTTTGTGATGTTTTAACCTTGTTACTGTCATTTCAACAGTTTTACATTAGTTTCTAACAGTAGCTGCTAAACACACATCTCCATGCTGGAAACGTGCGTTTCGGCCTCTTCTGATGTTTTTTGTGATGTTTTAACCTTGTTACTGTCTTTTCATCAGTTTTACCACTAGTTCCTAATAGTAGCTGTTAAACACACATCTCCATGCTAGAAACGTGCGTTTCGGCCTCTTCTGATGTTTTTGTGATGTTTTAACCTTGTTACTGTCATTTCAACAGTTTTACATTAGTTTCTTAATAGAAGCTGTTAAACACACTTCTCCATGCTAGAAACGTGCGTTTCGGCCTCTTCTGATGTTTTTGTGATGTTTTAACCTTGTTACTGTCATTTCAACAGGATTACATTAGTTTCTTAATAGAAGCTGTTAAACACACTCCTCCATGCTAGAAACGTGCGTTTCGGCCTCTTCTGATGTTTTTGTGATGTTTTAACCTTGTTACTGTCATTTCAACAGTTTTTTTACATTAGTTTCTAACAGTAGCTGCTATAACACACATCTCCATGCTAGAAACGTGCGTTTCGGCCTCTTCTGATGTTTTTGTGATGTTTTAACCTTGTTACTGTCATTTCAACAGGATTTACATTAGTTTCTTAATAGAAGCTGTTAAACACATCTCCATGCTAGAAACGTGCGTTTTTCGGCCTCTTCTGATGTTTTTGTGATGTTTTAACCTTGTTACTGTCTTTTCAACAGGATTACATTAGTTTCTCAATAGAAGCTGTTAAACACACATCTCCATGCTAGAAACGTGCGTTTCGGCCTCTTCTGATGTTTTTGTGATGTTTTAACCTTGTTACTGTCATTTCAACAGGATTACATTAGTTTCTAACAGTAAGCTGTTAAACACACATCTCCATGCTAGAAACGTGCGTTTCGGCCTCTTCTGATGTTTTTGTGATGTTTTAACCTTGTTACTGTCATTTCAACAGTTTTATTACTTAGTTTCTTAACAGTAGCTGCTATACACACATCTCCATGCTAGAAACGTGCGTTTCGGCCTCTTCTGATGTTTTTGTGATGTTTTAACCTTGTTACTGTCATTTCAACAGGATTACATTAGTTTCTCAATAGAAGCTGTTAAACACAACTGTCATTTCAACAGTTTTACACTAGTTTCTAACAGTAGCTGTTAAACACACATCTCCATGCTAAAACGTGCGTTTCGGCCTCTTCTGATGTTTTTGTGATGTTTTAACCTTGTTACTGTCATTTCAACAGTTTTACACTAGTTTCTTAACAGTAGCTGCTATAACACACTCTCCATGCTAGAAACGTGCGTTTCGGCCTCTTCTGATGTTTTTGTGATGTTTTAACCTTGTTACTGTCATTTCAACAGGATTACATTAGTTTCTTAATAGAAGCTGTTAAACACACATCTCCATGCTAGAAACGTGCGTTTCGGCCTCTTCTGATGTTTTTGTGATGTTTTAACCTTGTTACTGTCATTTCAACAGGATTACATTAGTTTCTTAATAGAAGCTGTTAAACACACTTCTCCATGCTAAAACGTGCGTTTCGGCCTCTTCTGATGTTTTTGTGATGTTTTAACCTTGTTACTGTCATTTCAACAGGATTTTTTACACATAGTTTCTAACAGTAGCTGCTAAACACACATCTCCATGCTAGAAACGTGCGTTTCGGCCTCTTCTGATGTTTTTGTGATGTTTTAACCTTGTTACTGTCATTTCAACAGGATTTACATTAGTTTCTTAATAGAAGCTGTTAAACACATCTCCATGCTAGAAACGTGCGTTTCGGCCTCTTCTGATGTTTTTGTGATGTTTTAACCTTGTTACTGTCATTTCAACAGGATTACATTAGTTTCTTAACAGTAAGCTGTAAAACACATTCCATGCTGCTAAAAACGTGCGTTTCGGCCTCTTCTGATGTTTTTGTGATGTTTTAACCTTGTTACTGTCATTTCAACAGGATTACATTAGTTTCTTAACAGTAGTTTTACACACATCTCCATGCTAGAAACTGTTTTGGCCACTTTCTGGATGTTTTTGTGATGTTTTAACCTTGTTACTGTCATTTCAACAGGAACATTAGTTTCTAACAGAAGCTGCTAAACACACATCTCCATGCTGAAAACGTTTTTGGCCTCTTCTGATGTTTTTGTGATGTTTTAACCTTGTTACTGTCATTTCAACAGGATTACATTAGTTTCTTAATAGAAGCTGTTAAACACACATCTCCATGCTAGAAACGCGTGCGTTTCGGCCTCTTCTGATGTTTTTGTGATGTTTTAACCTTGTTACTGTCATTTCAACAGTTTTACATTAGTTTCTTAACAGTAGCTGCTATACACACATCTCCATGCTAGAAACGTGCGTTTCGGCCTCTTCTGATGTTTTTGTGATGTTTTAACCTTGTTACTGTCATTTCAACAGGATTTACATTAGTTTCTTAATAGAAGCTGTTAAACACACATCTCCATGCTAGAAACGTGCGTTTTCGGCCTCTTCTGATTTTTTGTTGTGATGTTTTAACCTTGTTACTGTCATTTCAACAGTTTTACACTAGTTTCTAACAGTAGCTGCTATAAACACACATCTCCATGCTAGAAACGTGCGTTTCGGCCTCTTCTGATGTTTTTGTGATGTTTTAACCTTGTTACTGTCATTTCAACAGGATTACATTAGTTTCTTAATAGAAGCTGTTAAACACACATCTCCATGCTAGAAACGTGCGTTTCGGCCTCTTCTGATGTTTTTGTGATGTTTTAACCTTGTTACTGTCATTTCAACAGGATTACATTAGTTTCTTAACAGAAGCTGTTAAACACACATCTCCATGCTAGAAACGCGTTGCGTTTCGGCCTCTTCTGATGTTTTTGTGACGTTTCAAGCTTGTTACTGTCATTTCAACAGGATTACATTAGTTTCTTAATAGAAGCTGTTAAACACACTTCTCCATGCTAGAAACGTGCGTTTCGGCCTCTTCTGATGTTTTTTTTGATGTTTTAACCTTGTTACTGTCATTTCAACAGTTTTACACTAGTTTCTTAACAGTAGCTGCTATACACACATCTCCATGCTAGAAACGTGCGTTTCGGCCTCTTCTGATGTTTTTGTGATGTTTTAACCTTGTTACTGTCATTTCAACAGTTTTACACTAGTTTCTTAACAGTAGCTGCTAAACACACATCTCCATGCTAGAAACGTGCGTTTCGGCCTCTTCTGATGTTTTTGTGATGTTTTAACCTTGTTACTGTCATTTCAACAGGATTACATTAGTTTCTCAATAGAAGCTGTAAAACACACTTCTCCATGCTAGAAACGTGCGTTTCGGCCTCTTCTGATGTTTTTGTGATGTTTTAACCTTGTTACTGTCATTTCAACAGGATTACATTAGTTTCTCAATAGAAGCTGTAAAACACACATCTCCATGCTAAAACGTGCGTTTTCGGCCTCTTCTGATGTTTTTGTGATGTTTTAACCTTGTTACTGTCATTTCAACAGTTTTACACTAGTTTCTAACAGTAGCTGCTAAACACACATCTCCATGCTGAAACGTGCGTTTCGGCCTCTTCTGATGTTTTTGTGATGTTTTAACCTTGTTACTGTCATTTCAACAGTTTTACACTAGTTTCTTAACAGTAGCTGTTAAACACACATCTCCATGCTAGAAACGTGCGTTTCGGCCTCTTCTGATGTTTTTGTGATGTTTTAACCTTGTTACTGTCATTTCAACAGTTTTACCATTAGTTCCTAATAGTAGCTGTTAAACACACATCTCCATGCTAGAAACGTGCGTTTCGGCCTCTTCTGATGTTTTTGTGATGTTTTAACCTTGTTACTGTCATTTCAACAGGATTACATTAGTTTCTTAATAGAAGCTGTTAAACACACATCTCCATGCTAGAAACGTGCGTTTCGGCCTCTTCTGATGTTTTTGTGATGTTTTAACCTTGTTACTGTCATTTCAACAGTTTTACACTAGTTTCTTAACAGTAGCTGCTATACACACATCTCCATGCTGGAAACGTGCGTTTCGGCCTCTTCTGATGTTTTTGTGATGTTTTAACCTTGTTACTGTCATTTCAACAGTTTTACACTAGTTTCCTAACAGTAGCTGTATACACACATCTCCATGCTAGAAACGTTTTCGGCCTCTTCTGATGTTTTTGTGATGTTTTAACCTTGTTACTGTCATTTCAACAGGATTACATTAGTTTCTTAATAGAAGCTGTTAAACACACATCTCCATGCTAGAAACGTGCGTTTCGGCCTCTTCTGATGTTTTTGTGATGTTTTAACCTTGTTACTGTCATTTCAACAGGATTACATTAGTTTCTTAATAGAAGCTGTTAAACACACATCTCCATGCTAGAAACGTGCGTTTCGGCCTCTTCTGATGTTTTTGTGATGTTTTAACCTTGTTACTGTCATTTCAACAGTTTTACACTAGTTTCTTAACAGTAGCTGCTATACACACATCTCCATGCTAAAACGTGCGTTTTTCGCCTCTTCTGATGTTTTTGTGATGTTTTAACCTTGTTACTGTCATTTCAACAGGATTACATTAGTTTCTTAATAGAAGCTGTTAAACACACTCTCCATGCTAGAAACGTGCGTTTCGGCCTCTTCTGATGTTTTGTGATGTTTTAACCTTGTTACTGTCATTTCAACAGGATTTACATTAGTTTCTTAATAGAAGCTGTAAAACACACTTCTCCATGCTAGAAACGTGCGTTTCGGCCTCTTCTGATGTTTTTGTGATGTTTTAACCTTGTTACTGTCATTTCAACAGTTTTACACTAGTTTCTTAACAGTAGCTGTTAAACACACATCTCCATGCTGGAAACGTGCGTTTCGGCCTCTTCTGATGTTTTTGTGATGTTTTAACCTTGTTACTGTCATTTCAACAGTTTTACACTAGTTTCTAACAGTAGCTGCTATAAACACATCTCCATGCTAGAAACGTGCGTTTCGGCCTCTTCTGATGTTTTTGTGATGTTTTAACCTTGTTACTGTCATTTCAACAGGATTACATTAGTTTCTTAATAGAAGCTGTTAAACACACTTCTCCATGCTAGAAACGTGCGTTTCGGCCTCTTCTGATGTTTTTGTGATGTTTTAACCTTGTTACTGTCATTTCAACAGTTTTACACTAGTTTCTTAACAGTAGCTGCTATACACACATTCTCCATGCTAGAAACGTGCGTTTCGGCCTCTTCTGATGTTTTTGTGATGTTTTAACCTTGTTACTGTCATTTCAACAGGATTTTAGTTTCTTAATAGAAGCTGTTAAACACACATCTCCATGCTAGAAACGTGCGTTTCGGCCTCTTCTGATGTTTTTGTGATGTTTTAACCTTGTTACTGTCATTTCAACAGTTTTACATTAGTTTCTTAACAGTAGCTGCTAAACACACATCTCCATGCTAGAAACGTGCGTTTCGGCCTCTTCTGATGTTTTTTGTGATGTTTTAACCTTGTTACTGTCATTTCAACAGGATTACATTAGTTTCTTAATAGAAGCTGTTAAACACACTTCTCCATGCTAGAAACGTGTGTTTCGGCCTCTTCTGATGTTTTTGTGATGTTTTAACCTTGTTACTGTCATTTCAACAGGATTACATTAGTTTCTTAATAGAAGCTGTAAAACACACTTCTCCATGCTAGAAACGTGCGTTTCGGCCTCTTCTGATGTTTTTGTGATGTTTTAACCTTGTTACTGTCATTTCAACAGGATTTACATTAGTTTCTTAATAGAAGCTAAACACACACATCTCCATGCTAGAAACGTGCGTTTCGGCCTCTTCTGATGTTTTTTGTGATGTTTTAACCTTGTTACTGTCATTTCAACAGTTTTACACTAGTTTCTTAACAGTAGCTGCTATACACACATCTCCATGCTGGAACGTGCGTTTCGGCCTCTTCTGATGTTTTTGTGACGTTTCAAGCTTGTTACTGTCATTTCAACAGTTTTACACTAGTTTCTTAACAGTAGCTGCTATACACACATCTCCATGCTAGAAACGTGCGTTTCGGCCTCTTCTGATGTTTTTGTGATGTTTTTACCTTGTTACTGTCATTTCAACAGGATTACATTAGTTTCTCAATAGAAGCTGTAAAAACACACTTCTCCATGCTAGAAACGTGCGTTTCGGCCTCTTCTGATGTTTTTGTGATGTTTTAACCTTGTTACTGTCATTTCAACAGGATTACATTAGTTTCTCAATAGAAGCTGTAAACACACATCTCCATGCTAGAAACGTGCGTTTCGGCCTCTTCTGATGTTTTTGTGATGTTTTAACCTTGTTACTGTCATTTCAACAGGATTACATTAGTTTCTTAACAGTAGCTGTTAAACACACATCTCCATGCTAGAAACGTGCGTTTCGGCCTCTTCTGATGTTTTTTTGTGATGTTTTAACCTTGTTACTGTCATTTCAACAGTTTTACATTAGTTTCTTAACAGTAGCTGCTATACACACATCTCCATGCTAGAAACGTGCGTTTCGGCCTCTTCTGATGTTTTTGTGATGTTTTAACCTTGTTACTGTCATTTCAACAGTTTTACATTAGTTTCTTAACAGTAGCTGCTATACACACATCTCCATGCTAGAAACGTGCGTTTCGGCCTCTTCTGATGTTTTTTTTTATATTTTAACCTTGTTACTGTCATTTCAACAGGATTACATTAGTTTCTTAATAGAAGCTGTTAAACACACATCTCCATGCTAGAAACGTGCGTTTCGGCCTCTTCTGATGTTTTTGTGATGTTTTAACCTTGTTACTGTCATTTCAACAGTTTTACACTAGTTTCCTAACAGTAGCTGCTATACACACATCTCCATGCTGGAAACGTGCGTTTCGGCCTCTTCTGATTTTTTGTGATGTTTTAACCTTGTTACTGTCTTTTCAACAGTTTTACATTAGTTCCTAATAGTAGCTGTTAAACACACATCTCCATGCTAGAAACGTGCGTTTCGGCCTCTTCTGATGTTTTTGATGTTTTAACCTTGTTACTGTCATTTCAACAGTTTTACACTTAGTTTCTTAACAGTAGCTGCTAACACACACTTCTCCATGCTGGAAAAACGTGCGTTTCGGCCTCTTCTGATGTTTTTGTGATGTTTTAACCTTGTTACTGTCATTTCAACAGGATTACATTAGTTTCTTAATAGAAGCTGTTAAACACACTTCTCCATGCTAGAAACGTGCGTTTCGGCCTCTTCTGATGTTTTTGTGATGTTTTAACCTTGTTACTGTCATTTCAACAGGATTACATTAGTTTCTAATAGAAGCTGTTAAACACACTTCTCCATGCTAGAAACGTTTTCGGCCTCTTCTGATGTTTTTTTGTGATGTTTTAACCTTGTTACTGTCATTTCAACAGTTTTACACTAGTTTCCTAACAGTAGCTGCTATACACACACATCTCCATGCTAGAAACGTGCGTTTCGGCCTCTTCTGATGTTTTTGTGATGTTTTAACCTTGTTACTGTCATTTCAACAGGATTACATTAGTTTCTTAATAGAAGCTGTTAAACACACATCTCCATGCTAGAAACGTGCGTTTCGGCCTCTTCTGATGTTTTTTGATGTTTTAACCTTGTTACTGTCATTTCAACAGTTTTACACTAGTTTCTAACAGTAGCTGCTATACACACATCTCCATGCTGGAAACGTGCGTTTCGGCCTCTTCTGATGTTTTTGATGTTTTAACCTTGTTACTGTCATTTCAACAGGATTTTATTAGTTTCTAACAGTAGCTGTTAAACACACACTCTCCATGCTAGAAACGCGTGCGTTTCGGCCTCTTCTGATGTTTTTGTGATGTTTTAACCTTGTTACTGTTGTTACTGTCATTTCAACAGGATTACATTAGTTTCTTAATAGAAGCTGTTAAACACACTTCTCCATGCTAGAAACGTGCGTTTCGGCCTCTTCTGATGTTTTTTTTTATATTTTAACCTTGTTACTGTCATTTCAACAGGATTACATTAGTTTTTTAATAGAAGCTGTTAAACACACTTCTCCATGCTAGAAACGTGCGTTTCGGCCTCTTCTGATGTTTTTGTGATGTTTTAACCTTGTTACTGTCATTTCAACAGTTTTACACTAGTTTCTAACAGTAGCTGCTATACACACATCTCCATGCTAAAACGTGCGTTTCGGCCTCTTCTGATGTTTTTGTGATGTTTTAACCTTGTTACTGTCATTTCAACAGGATTACATTAGTTTCTTAACAGTAAGCTGTTAAACACACATCTCCATGCTAGAAACGTGCGTTTCGGCCTCTTCTGATGTTTTTGTGATGTTTTAACCTTGTTACTGTCATTTCAACAGTTTTACATTAGTTTCTTAACAGTAGCTGTTAAACACACATCTCCATGCTAGAAAAACGTGTGCGTTTCGGCCTCTTCTGATGTTTTTGTGATGTTTTAACCTTGTTACTGTCATTTCAACAGGATTACATTAGTTTCTTAATAGAAGCTGTAAACACACATCTCCATGCTAGAAACGTGCGTTTCGGCCTCTTCTGATGTTTTTGTGATGTTTTAACCTTGTTACTGTCTTTTCATCAGTTTTACACTAGTTTCTAATAGGAAACTGTTAAACACACATCTCCATGCTAGAAACGTTTTCGGCCTCTTCTGATGTTTTTGTGATGTTTTAACCTTGTTACTGTCATTTCAACAGGATTACATTAGTTTCTTAATAGAAGCTGTTAAACACACATCTCCATGCTAGAAACGTGCGTTTCGGCCTCTTCTGATGTTTTTGTGATGTTTTAACCTTGTTACTGTCATTTCAACAGTTTTACACTTAGTTTCTTAACAGTAGCTGCTATACACACATCTCTCCATGCTAGAAATGCGTGCGTTTCGGCCTCTTCTGATGTTTTTGTGACGTTTCAACCTTGTTACTGTCATTTCAACAGGATTACATTAGTTTCTTAATAGAAGCTGTAAACACACTTCTCCATGCTAAAACGTGCGTTTCGGCCTCTTCTGATGTTTTTGTGATGTTTTAACCTTGTTACTGTCATTTCAACAGGATTACATTAGTTTCTTAATAGAAGCTGTTAAACACACTTCTCCATGCTAGAAACGTGCGTTTCGGCCTCTTCTGATGTTTTTGTGATGTTTTAACCTTGTTACTGTCATTTCAACAGTTTTACATTAGTTTCTTAACAGTAGCTGCTATAAACACATCTCCATGCTGGAAACGTGCGTTTCGGCCTCTTCTGATGTTTTTGTGATGTTTTAACCTTGTTACTGTCATTTCAACAGGATTACATTAGTTTCTTAATAGAAGCTGTTAAACACACATCTCCATGCTAGAAACGTGCGTTTCGGCCTCTTCTGATGTTTTTGTGATGTTTTAACCTTGTTACTGTCATTTCAACAGTTTTACACTAGTTTCCTAACAGTAGCTGCTATACACACATCTCCATGCTGGAAACGTGCGTTTCGGCCTCTTCTGGGCTTTTTTGTGATGTTTTAACCTTGTTACTGTCATTTCAACAGTTTTACACTAGTTTCTTAACAGTAGCTGCTATACACACATCTCCATGCTGGAAACGTTTCGCGTTTCGGCCTCTTCTGATGTTTTTGTGATGTTTTTAACCTTGTTACTGTCATTTCAACAGGATTACATTAGTTTCTTAATAGAAGCTGTTAAACACACATCTCCATGCTAGAAACGTGCGTTTCGGCCTCTTCTGATGTTTTTGTGATGTTTTAACCTTGTTACTGTCATTTCAACAGGATTACATTAGTTTCTCAATAGAAGCTGTTAAACACACTTCTCCATGCTAGAAACGTGCGTTTCGGCCTCTTCTGATGTTTTTGTGATGTTTTAACCTTGTTACTGTCATTTCAACAGGATTACATTAGTTTCTTAATAGAAGCTGTTAAACACACTTCTCCATGCTAGAAACGTGCGTTTCGGCCTCTTCTGATGTTTTTGTGATGTTTTAACCTTGTTACTGTCATTTCAACAGTTTTACATTAGTTTCTTAACAGTAGCTGTTAAACACACATCTCCATGCTAGAAACGTGCGTTTCGGCCTCTTCTGATGTTTTTGTGATGTTTTAACCTTGTTACTGTCATTTCAACAGTTTTACACTAGTTTCTTAACAGTAGCTGCTATACACACATCTCCATGCTGGAAACGTGCGTTTCGGCCTCTTCTGATGTTTTTGTGATGTTTTAACCTTGTTACTGTCATTTCAACAGTTTTACACTAGTTTCTTAACAGTAGCTGCTATACACACATCTCCATGCTAGAAACGTGCGTTTCGGCCTCTTCTGATGTTTTTGTGATGTTTTTAACCTTGTTACTGTCATTTCAACAGGATTACATTAGTTTCTTAATAGAAGCTGTTAAACACACATTCTCCATGCTAGAAACGTGCGTTTCGGCCTCTTCTGATGTTTTTGTGATGTTTTAACCTTGTTACTGTCATTTCAACAGGATTACATTAGTTTCTTAATAGTAGCTGTTAAACACACATCTCCATGCTAGAAACGTGCGTTTCGGCCTCTTCTGATGTTTTTGTGATGTTTTAACCTTGTTACTGTCATTTCAACAGGATTTACATTAGTTTCTTAATAGAAGCTGTTAAACACACTCTCCATGCTAGAAACGTGTTTTTCTTCTGATGTTTTTGTGATGTTTTAACCTTGTTACTGTCATTTCAACAGTTTTACACTAGTTTCTTAACAGTAGCTGCTATACACACATCTCCATGCTGGAAACGTGCGTTTCGGCCTCTTCTGATGTTTTTGTGATGTTTTAACCTTGTTACTGTCATTTCAACAGTTTTACACTAGTTTCTTAACAGTAGCTGCTATACACACATCTCCATGCTGGAAACGTGCGTTTCGGCCTCTTCTGATGTTTTTGTGATGTTTTAACCTTGTTACTGTCATTTCAACAGGATTACATTAGTTTCTTAATAGAAGCTGTTAAACACACTTCTCCATGCTAGAAACGTGCGTTTCGGCCTCTTCTGATGTTTTTGTGATGTTTTAACCTTGTTACTGTCTTTTCAACAGGATTACATTAGTTTCTCAATAGAAGCTGTTAAACACACATCTCCATGCTAGAAACGTGCGTTTCGGCCTCTTCTGATGTTTTTGTGATGTTTTAACCTTGTTACTGTCATTTCAACAGGATTACATTAGTTTCTTAATAGAAGCTGTAAACACACTCTCCATGCTAGAAACGTGCGTTTCGGCCTCTTCTGATGTTTTTGTGATGTTTTAACCTTGTTACTGTCTTTTCAACAGGATTACATTAGTTTCTTAATAGAAGTTAAACACACATCTCCAAGCTAGAAACGTGCGTTTCGCCTCTTCTGATGTTTTTTTGTGATGTTTTAACCTTGTTACTGTCATTTCAACAGTTTTACATTAGTTTCTTAACAGTAGCTGCTATACACACATCTCCATGCTGGAAACGTGCGTTTCGGCCTCTTCTGATGTTTTTGTGATGTTTTAACCTTGTTACTGTCATTTCAACAGTTTTACATTAGTTTCTTAACAGTAGCTGCTAACACACATCTCCATGCTAGAAACGTGCGTTTCGGCCTCTTCTGATGTTTTTTTTGTGATGTTTTTTACCTTGTTACTGTCATTTCAACAGGATTTACATTAGTTTCTCAATAGAAGCTGTTAAACACACATTCTCCATGCTAGAAACGTGCGTTTCGGCCTCTTCTGATGTTTTTGTGATGTTTTAACCTTGTTACTGTCATTTCAACAGGTTTACATTAGTTTCTTAATAGAAGCTGTTAAACACACATCTCCATGCTAGAAACGTGCGTTTCGGCCTCTTCTGATGTTTTTGTGATGTTTTAACCTTGTTACTGTCATTTCAACAGTTTTACACTAGTTTCTAACAGTAGCTGCTATACACACTCTCCATGCTGGAAACGTGCGTTTCGGCCTCTTCTGATGTTTTTGTGATGTTTCAAGCTTGTTACTGTCATTTCAACAGTTTTACACTAGTTTCTAACAGTAGCTGCTATACACACATCTCCATGCTGGAAACGTGCGTTTCGGCCTCTTCTGATGTTTTTGTGATGTTTTAACCTTGTTACTGTCATTTCAACAGGATTACATTAGTTTCTCAATAGAAGCTGTAAAACACACTTCTCCATGCTAGAAACGTTCGTTTCGGCCTCTTCTGATGTTTTTGTGATGTTTTAACCTTGTTACTGTCATTTCAACAGGATTACATTAGTTTCTCAATAGAAGCTGTTAAACACACTTCTCCATGCTAGAAACGTGCGTTTCGGCCTCTTCTGATGTTTTTGTGATGTTTTAACCTTGTTACTGTCATTTCAACAGTTTTACACTAGTTTCCTAACAGTAGCTGCTAAACACACATCTCCATGCTGGAAACGTGCGTTTCGGCCTCTTCTGATGTTTTTGTGATGTTTTAACCTTGTTACTGTCATTTCAACAGTTTTACACTAGTTTCTTAACAGTAGCTGCTATACACACATCTCCAAGCTGGAAACGTGCGTTTCGGCCTCTTCTGGGATTTTTGTGATGTTTTAACCTTGTTACTGTCATTTCAACAGTTTTACACTAGTTTCTTAACAGTAGCTGCTATACACACATCTCCATGCTGGAAACGTGCGTTTCGGCCTCTTCTGATGTTTTTGTGATGTTTTAACCTTGTTACTGTCATTTCAACAGGATTACATTAGTTTCTCAATAGAAGCTGTTAAACACACTTCTCCATGCTAGAAACGTTCGTTTCGGCCTCTTCTGATGTTTTTGTGATGTTTTAACCTTGTTACTGTCTTTTCAACAGGATTACATTAGTTTCTCAATAGAAGCTGTTAAACACACATCTCCATGCTAGAAACGTGCGTTTCGGCCTCTTCTGATGTTTTTGTGATGTTTTTTAACCTTGTTACTGTCATTTCAACAGGATTACATTAGTTTCTTAATAGAAGCTGTTAAACACACATCTCCATGCTAGAAACGTGCGTTTCGGCCTCTTCTGATGTTTTTGTGATGTTTTAACCTTGTTACTGTCATTTCAACAGTTTTACACTAGTTTCTTAACAGTAGCTGCTATACACACATCTCCATGCTGGAAACGTGCGTTTCGGCCTCTTCTGGGATTTTTGTGATGTTTCAAGCTTGTTACTGTCATTTCAACAGTTTTACACTAGTTTCTTAACAGTAGCTGTTAAACACACATCTCCATGCTAGAAACGTTTTCGGCCTCTTCTGATGTTTTTTGTGATGTTTTAACCTTGTTACTGTCATTTCAACAGGTTTACATTAGTTTCTTAATAGAAGCTGTTAAACACACATCTCCATGCTAGAAACGTGCGTTTCGGCCTCTTCTGATGTTTTTGTGATGTTTTAACCTTGTTACTGTCATTTCAACAGTTTTACACTAGTTTCTTAACAGTAGCTGCTATACACACATCTCCATGCTGGAAACGTGCGTTTCGGCCTCTTCTGATGTTTTTGTGATGTTTTTTACCTTGTTACTGTCATTTCAACAGTTTTACACTAGTTTCTAACAGTAGCTGCTATACACACATCTCCATGCTGGAAACGTGCGTTTCGGCCTCTTCTGATGTTTTTTGTGATGTTTTAACCTTGTTACTGTCATTTCAACAGGATTACATTAGTTTC